>JAHLSL010000080.1:1541930-1566873 GCA_025920805.1 Petroica traversi | reverse complement strand
GGAAGGAAGGAAGGAAGGAAGGAAGGAAGGAAGGAAGGAAGGAAGGATTCATGTGTCTTTTCTGGGACCTTAGTGGAGTCCTTTCTGCAGTGAACACTGCAGGGGCATAACATTTACATACCAGATGAAGGATTAGTCCAACATCCTATGTTAGAAAAGAACCAATTCTAAATGCTTTGTAAAAAGGCAATAGCAGATTAGATTGTATCTCCAAAGGTCTCATTTATTCTCCAGTCTCATTTACTCTCTGTAGCGAAGCTATTTTTCATCACTTAAAGCCATCACCTTCCCCCAAAAATAAAGGGATAAGAAACTAAGATGGGAATATAAATTGGATTTTTATACTGAGATTACAACATGCATTTGAATCATTAGCAGCCTTTTTTAAAAAAAGCTGATAATTTTAAGAAAGAATAAAAGTATATGAACAGCCTCAAGAAAAAGAAATCATTATAAAATTTATAATATAACTGGTGACAGGACTGACTTTACAGAATAAATCTATCATTCCAAAAAAAAGGGACATATGGTTCTTTGTTTCACCCAGTCCTGTGAGCAAGTGAAGTTGTCAACAATGTCTATGTTTGATCATTCTTTTCAAACTCGCTTTAATTTTCTGTCACCTTGTGGAGAGTTTCCAGTGATGTCTTGGAAGCAGGCTTAGGTCTAATGCACTACTGCTTTATACAAGCAGACTGTGAAGAATCTCTTTAAAGCTCCATTGTTGTTTCTCAGTATATACTTTCCTCTGGATATGGTCTTGTGTCTTTTAAAGTAGAAAACATGGCATTATCAGGTCCTGAAAAGCATGATTTTAGACAGAGACATGGTCCAAAAACCTGTTAATAAAAGTTCCTGTCTTTCTTTACGGCTATTATCAATCTGGGAGAGAAACATGGGGAGAAAGGTAGGCGTATCTTGATAATTTCTCTCAGAAATTTCATATTTAGAATATGGTTGTTTCATAAGAAAAGGTGAGGATTTTCTTTTTGTGTTATGTTGCTATTTTGTCAGGTAAATTAAAATGCCATGACTGTCTGCAATTTTCTTCATTCTCTACTTTGCATCAAATTTGCAGTAACAAATTTCTAGTTTCAAGTATTCCCCAAGTCATAATTCATCTAGTTCTGCCTCTGCCCTATATTTTTTGTCTTTCTCCCTTTTTTACTGTATGTTAGAACCCCAAATTCTGCACTAAGTGGGGACTGGAACAGGGCAAATATTATTTAATGCGTGATTTTAAAATCAATTTGATAAATAAATATTACAGATTACATCTGGTTGTTTGAAAAACAAGTAGATTCACTGAGAATAGTCCTAGACTAGTATTTTGTGCAACTATGTATGCTTGGAAACATTTTTTACCTGACCTTCCTTCAAATGAGAAGACCCACAAACTCCTGGCTTGGCTCTCGGACTGATCCACCTATCTGCAATCTCTTTTTTACTGATACACATTTTGAGATATTTTGTGTGTATGCAATGTTACTTTTAAGACAAAATAAATCAAAGCCTATCTTAATAAGTGTCTCTGTCCTTACTCGATACACAGAGGTGATGTCACATGTTCTGTTAATGCTGGGATGCTAAAGAACATCTGTGTCCTGTACTATCCAGTTAAACAGGAGTAGGCAAAGGTTTTCCATCCTCTGGAAAATTCTGAAATTTCAAAACCTTAAGTGGTGTGAAGTGGAATGACCCACAGGCTTCACGAAGTTTTCATGAAAAATTAAATCTCAGAATAAATCTGCAACTCCAGAATTTGGCTTATCTATATGTGAATAAGCATATATTCCTGTATGGATTCTATAGAACTGCTGAGGTGAAAGAGAAGAATCCTGAAACATTTATTTCTTTCCAATCCAATTTCGTTTGTTTGTTTTTGAGCTCATGTTGAAAGCTGTCAGATTGAAACCAGCCAAAAGATCCTAAACAAAAAAAAAAAAAAAAAAAAAAAACCAAGAAAAAACAAACTCAAACACAAAATCAAATTAGGGCAAAAAGGGCAGCATTGTAAAGCAAGAAGTTTTCCTTTGTTTAAAATCTGAGACACAAAATGTACTTTTAATGCTTTAAGCTCTCATAACAAAAGAAGCCATGCTGTAACAGAGTTGATTTAGAGCATAAATCTTCCTGAAAAAGGCTTATATTGCAGGTGAAACAATTTTCTACCAATTCATATTTTGAGGGCAAACTGTAGGTGACCTCTGGAGTCTTAGTCAGCACCAGAACACTCAACACAGCAAGGACAAGCCAGCACCTGCAGTCCTCTCAGTCAGTTCTCCCTCTGGCCATTTCCAAACTGACCTGCAGCTGCAGACTGGAGACTTTTTTTTCTTTCCCAAAGCATAGAGGTACAAGATTTGATAAACACCTATCTGACCTATAAAGCCTTAATCCTTGGACTTTTTCAAAACCTAGCTACCCCTGGGCAGCCTGTGCTAGAAGACCCTGCTTTGCACAAAGGATTGGCATGCATCCCTTACCTGGAGCAGGTGCTTCATGTACGCATTGTCTTGTAGGATTTGGCCTTTTGATCTTTAGTTTACAATTATGTTTCTTAAAATAAATGCAGAAGATGGATAGACTAATTTTCTTCCTCTACTTTCTTTGCTGACCACAGTAACTTCTTAGAAAGAAACCCTTCTGGCAAATATACATGCTGTGCACAAGAAACTACAAACAGTAAATCAAGCCTTTTTTTTTTTTTTTGGCAGAAAACAGGATAATTTGAGAACCAATAATGGTTTCCCTTGGTCAAGTAGAGGGAAAAAAGCAAAATGTTCTAACAGATGACTGACTAAAGGATTCTGGTTTTAAGTCATCTTTGGAACCCATGACAGTCTTTCATTGAAGCAAGAGTCAAATAAGAGAATGCAGTTAAATGACAGACTGACCTGAAGTGCATAATAAGGGGACCACTTACAACTAACTACATTTACCTGATAAGGCTTAATTTAGTAGTCTTTTTGCTTGATTTCTTTCTTTGTTTTTTGTTTTGCTTTGTTTTGTTTTTCCTGCTCTATTATTCTCTTACTCATTAGGATTGAGATAGTCCTCCTGCCAGAGACCTCTCCTGAATAATGTTGCTGATTTTTCACCAAATATTTAATAAAACCAAACCAGAGAATACAGAATGTGCCAAATGGACATACTTTGTGCATTTTGTTCCAGAGAAAGAGTGACATGACCTATGAGCATCAAGCTCCTTTCCATAATGCACATTCCAAGTTTTCCCATACAAGCATGCAACTGTTGGAAAGACAGTGGGCACACATACAAGAACCTATAGATGTGTTCTGTCTCTGCAGTGTTTTCCTCATGTCATTTTAAAGAAGTACTTGCTTTCACTATGTTTCAGATGATTCCTCACAAGCTTAGTCTCTTCCACAGTTTTCTCTCTAATTTGGAACAGTGAAGGACTTGTTACCCATTTAATTTTCCAGACAATTTCTTAAAAAGTGCATGAAGTGCCTTAATCTGAGAAGATGCAAAATGATCCTAGTAATAATTACATGTTTTATCTCCTTAATAGATACAATGGAGAAGCCAGTGACCTTCAACCCTTTTCATATCTTTGATCACTGAGCAAATAGTAAGATCTGTCTCTCTTTACCCCTATAAAGCTGTTCACCTTACTGCCACATGATTGAAACCTGAAGTAATCTTGAGTCCTGTAGAAAGCTAGAGCTTTTTCTTGGAAGTGCCATAGAAATTATTCTCAATCGAAATCAAGGGAAAAATATGGAAAACTATTCAAATACAGGTTTCCCAGTTCTTTTTACTAGTTAACAGTGGGACAAATTCATTGGCAACATCCACCAGTGCTGAAACCAGCAGTCTTTCAGACAAACCGTTCAAACAGTTCTGCAATGATTTAAAGACTTCAGATAAGTAGCAGGATCAGTTCCAGCTGAAACACAGATTTTAGCTTGTCCACCGACTTAATTTAAAGTGTTTGGATGTGTTGAGCCTGGAAAACAGTTCATCTCAGAGGGGACAATTCTCCTCTGAAGGATTTTGCCATATTGGTGAGAAACAGAGAGAGAAAAAAAGACTCATTCCAGAAGTTTCCACTTGCTTATGCTAACCTTTTAACTAAAAATAAAAAATGAATAGCTGAATTAGCCCTACCTTTTGCAACCAAGTAACAGATACTTTCACCATTTAAGAAGAGAACACCCAAGAGGTACCATTTCACAGGTTTAATAAGTTTGGTATTATGCATGCCTCACAGTGGTGACAGATTTATTCTTGCTTTATTGTGCATATCAACTTTGTAAAAAGCTCCTTTAGCTGCAGAAAACAGCGGTGGATGATGTTCAAAATCTCTCTCTACTATTACTGAAGAAGGTGTCCAGGGCATTTTGCCATATGGTGGAATTTCTCATTACATATTCACTGTATAGGGAGACTAAGATATAAAATTAATTAAACAGACAAATTTGGAGAATTTATTGAAATAGATGCCTCTCCACACATTTATATATACTCCGTGAATAATCAAAGATCAGCTAAAATATGTACACCAGTAAAGCTCTAATGTGTGGAGTCACAGAATCACACATTCACAGAGTAAGCTGAGCTGGACCATCCACAAGGATCCTCCAGTCCAATTCCTGGCTCTGTACAGGACACCCCAAGAGTCACACCTTGCGCCTGAGAGCATTGTCCAAACTCCTCTTGAACTCTCTCAGGTTGGTGCAGTGACCACTTCCCTGGGGAGCCTGTTCCACTGTCCAGCCACCCTCTGGGTGAAAAACCCTTTTCTGATATCCAACCAAAACCTCCCCTGACACAGCTTCAGCCCATTCCCTTGAATCCTGTCAGTGGTCACCAGAGAGATCCGTGCCTGCCTGTTGTGGTGACTAAATTCACTCTCCCCCACCCCGAGCCCCGCTCCACAGCGCCCCTTTCCCTCAGTATTCCACTGCCTCCTGGCCCGCTCTGCCCTTGCTTTCCTTCCCCTCTCCCATTGGCCTCTGATTATGTCAATCAACCCTGTCCCCACCCCCAGCCCTCAGACTATTGGTCAGTGATGCTCTGCCCGCCCCTCAACTCCTCGGGACAAACCCCCCACGACTTCCTGGTAGCAGATGTCTTGGAATTGCCGTGGTCCCTCCTGCCTCTTTATCTCCAGGGATGCCTCAGAGTGTGGCTGCCTGAGTCCATCTGCAGGGGTGAGCCTTCGTTTATGTAGGTGCTGTGTGAAGCACCGCCTGCGTGGCTCCATGAGGGACGCTGCAGGAACACGCGTGGCGCTGGTCCATCAGACCACAGCACGCTGCATCACCTGCCCCTCTGCTTCAACTCACAAGGAAGCTGTAATGAGGTCTCCCCTCAGTCTCCTCCAGGCTAACACACTAAGTGACCTCAGCAGGTCCTCATAAGATTTCTCCTCAAGGCCCTTCATCATCTTCATTGCTCTCCTTTGGATGCCCTTTAATATCCTTATATCTTTTTTTTCTATTGTGGCACCCAGAACTGCCCCCTGCACTCGAGCTGAGTCTGTCCAGTGCAGTGCAGAGCAGAGCAGACCTGTCCTCTCCCTTGCCTGGCTGCTGATGCCCCCCCAGGACAGGCTTGGCCCTCCTGGCTGCCAGGCCACTGCTGGTTCATGTCCAACTTGCCATGGACCAGGACCCCCAGGTCCCTTTCCATTGTGCTGCTTTCCAGCATCTCATTCTTCAGGCTGTACACCCAGGGGTTGTCCCATCCCAGGTCACCTGATTTTGCTTCCACGGAACATACCCCTTCTTTGTTTTGTTTTATTTCCTAGAGAAGATTCCTGTTCAGCCAAGCTGGCCTTCTGCCTCATCTGTTCGACTTCTGACATTTGGGAATTGCTTGTTCCTGTGCCCTTAGGAGGTGATTGAGAAGTGACCAGGATGAATGGATCCTTTTTCTTACAAAATCATTTTCCGAGGGGACCCTACTCAGTAATTCGCCAAGCAGGCCAAAGTCTGTTCTCCCATGTCCAAAGGTTTTCCTGAGTCAACTCTTTCTAAGTCAATTCCCTTAAGATCTGTTCCATAACGTTGTCCTTCAGGTTTTTCAAGTATCTTCTGCCCCGGTTGTGCCATCTAGGGTCAACTAGGATGCTCCTAGTTAATTTCTGGCAAGCTGAAGTTCCTCAATAACAACAAGGGCAGTTAACTTGGAAGTGTCCGTTAGTTCCTCAAAAAATAATTTGTCAAGGATATTGTCCTGGCTAGGAGGTCTGTAGAAGATTCCCATGGTGATATCCACATTATTTGTTTGCCCCTTGATTCTTGTCCAGTGACTCTCAACTGTGCCATTGCCACATGTGAGCTCCATACGTTCTAATCCTTCTACTTCATACAGTGCCGCCCTTTCACCTCTTCTGCCCCACCTATCCCTCCTGAAGTGCGTGCCACTGTCCAACAGGGCACTTCAGTCACAGGACTCATCCCACCAGGTTTCACTTATGCCAATGATGTCAAATCTCTGGGAATGAGACAAAGCTTCGGGCACCTCTTGTTTGTTCCTCATGCTGAAGGCATTACTGTACAAATATTTCAGGTGTGCTACATTGTAGCCACCACTTCCTGAGACATATCGAGGAATCCTATTAGTGCTGATTTCCTCAAGTTTTGACACACTGTCCCCTTGCTCCTCACTGGCAGCCTGATTTTGTCCCTTTCCCCCTTCCAAGCTAGTTTAAAAGCTCCACTAGCACTTCTGTACCAAAAATCTTTTTCCCCCCTGTGAAAGGTGCTACCCATCAGATGTCAGTAGACCATGTGTCAAGTAGATCATCCCATGATAAACAATCCCAAAATTTTTCTGCTGACAACAACCTCAGAGGCATGCATTGACTTGATTGATGGATCTACCTATTCCTATCAATATTATTTCTTGTTACTGGAAGAATCAAGGAAATCACTTCTTGTGCTCCTCATCCCTCTACCAGTCCAGGGCCCTAAAGTCTCTTTTAATTGTCGTTGGACTTCTCTTTGTTATTTTGTCACTGCCAGCTTGAACTACCAATAGTGAATAGTAATCGGAGTCCTGAAGGACAGAAGAAAATGTTTAGCAGAAGCAGCCATTTCCAACAGCAAAACAATATCACAGCCACACCACCATATTTTTCCTACAAGAGAATGAGTGGAACCAAGATGCTATTGGTAATAACGGGAAAACTTATCCATATGATAGCTACCCAGTAAACTGGGTATTTTCAAGTGTTTCTGTCATTCTGAAGATTGCAATCTTACCAAACGTGCCAAAATAAAAAAACAAATTTGAAGTATTCACAGTAATTTCAAAGGGATAAGTAAATCCCTGTGATAGCTTTGTTTGAAAATTGATACCTTGCATGGTTTTGCAGAAATCTGTCAGTACATGTTGCCTCATGTCCGTATATCTGATCATTATAAGAGTTAATCATCACATCCCCTGCCAAAAGACATAATCCTTCATTTGTGATTGCACAATTGTTTAACTTCATAACAAATCATATTATTACAGTGTATTACAAATCTAAGTGAGAAATAAGTGGCAAGAGATGGGATTTCTCAAAGGAAGAAAGTGGTCTTTAAAGACCAGTGGCAAAGAAGAAGAGGTATGTAATAAGGCTGAGAGAATGTTGTTAGAATTGTCACCTTTTTCCCCCAACTGTTGCTGATTTATTTTCCCTGTACTGTTCTCTGGAATTTACCTGTTTGTCTTGTTCTTAATCCCACAAAAGGATGACAGTCCCCTACCGTTTTACCTTCTTTCCACTGATCTGCAAGTGACGGCAGCTAGTTTGACGGAAAAAAACAAGCTCCTGCAGAACTGCTTGTTTGATGTTGTTTGCATAGGATTCTTTATTTTGTAAATTTACTTCTGAGAATATTAATAAACAGGCATCAAACACAGTTTCCACCAAGTAACGGTAAAACTCACGCTGACTTCTGTGAAATCATACCTTCCTAACTGGATTACAGTCTTTCATCCATGCAGAAAGTCTGAGTGATCACCATGTAAGCATCAAATCTTACCTTTCCCTATGTCAGAATCCAACCTATTGATGGAACAGAGGGGTGAGCAACGTCCTCTCAGAACTTTTTTGGTTGGGTGACTTGGAGAGCCAGAGGCTGTCCATCCACAAGTAGCAATTCTGCTGTGTGCACTTATCTGAAACATTTCTGTCCGTTTTGTGTAGGCCACCACAGAGCTTTAAAATCATAGTATCATGTACAGAGGAACTTGCATTCATATTTTTTTGATTACTCAAGCAGTCCCACATAGTATTCTGACACCATTACTGCCTCATTAATATAAAACCAGAGAGAAAAATAAATCCTCAATTTATTTAATACATGACAGATATTTTTTTACCAGTTGGCATAAAGTTTCAGAGCTGAAAATTTAAAAAAAATAACTGTAGAGATCAATGCACTAAGGAGAATGGTCCTGTGTTAGGTACTTTGCCTCATCTAGCCCTTTTCATATGTGTGTTTTCAATTGTGTTCTGACTCACAGTCGCATTGGGAGGTCTCAGTTGAGGCAACTGCATTCTGCAGGTCCATTATGCTCAGGATTTTGTTTTGGTTTCGTTTTTATTTTATTTTTCAAGAGTAGGATACTATAAAAAATGTTTTTGAAAACTGCTAAGTGGAAGTTGTTTTGTGTACTGAATCAATAAACAACATTAAAAAACCCCAAAACAGCAGCAACAACTACACCAAAACAAACAAACAACCACAAAAAAACAACAACAATGGAAAAACCCTAACCGAAACAGAATGAAAAAATCTGTTTAAAAAGATGACAAGTCAAGTTTAGAAGGCAGAAAGAAGGAGAATCAAGTCAGTGCAATATCTGCTTCAGGCTAAACCAGTAAAATTTAATTCATTTTCATACAGCATCTTTCAAACAGACCTCTCAAAATATTTTATAGTAAAAGATAAAATGACAATATAACTTGTTACAGAAGAGGTTATTGCAACTCTCTCATAGATAGCAAATGAAGGAAACTGTGTGCCAGCAAAGAAAGGATGCATATTTAAAGGAGGGGAAAAGTATTATCCTTACACAATACAACAGAAACAAGAGATGAATAACAATCATATGAATGAGGATGTGGTTGAGCACAATGATGGGAATGGGGATGAGGACAAGGATAAAATTTCTCCTTGTATAAAAAATTGCATCTGTTATATTTATGTAGTAACTAAATTTCATGTCCTTGCAGAATAGGTAAATTCATTTTGCGATTGGAAAAACTGAGATATAAAAAAACTCACTAACAGGACTGTTCTAGGAACAGAAGCAGCTTCCTACTCACAGCAGCTGGAGGATGAGAAATGAGAGTGCCAGTGCTTACCCGGACAAGAATGCAAAAGCTGTCTCTGTTACTTTTGGCATATCTAGTACTTTCCCAATTTTTGGTGGAACAGTGTATGGCACTTTTCAGCAGGTCCATGAGTGCTGGAATTCTAGTTTGAATGCTTGAATTATTTATTTGAAATACAACTTTTGCCTTGGTCTGTCATCTCTGAAGATCACAAAACGAGTCAGCATCAGGGACATCGATGTGACTCAGGACCCGTCCCCAGTGCCGATTTCCAGGTACCAGGCAGATGACATCAATTCAGAGAAGAAAGGGACAAGAAGAGGGCCTTGGAAAGCCAACTCCCATCCAGTTTTGATCACACAATAGCATACAAGGACTGTTTGATGATTTGACAGTGGAAGATAGAAGTATTCGTATTCTCTGGGAATGAAAGCCAGGGAAAGGAATGCTGGTTTTAGAAGACCCTATTTTCACAGAGAAGGGAAACAATAGTAAATTAAACTATGGAAAAGAAGATGAATGGAAAATGTTAGAGTAAATAATGGATTTTTTAATTGTTTACGTGCTAAATAATCCTTGACAGACCAACAGCCAGTATCTGTTCAAGCAGACAAGAGATTAGCACTGTGCCTATGTATTGTCTGCCTTTGGAGGACTAGGAGAGTACAAATTCTTCATTTTTAGTCTGTGTACTTTCCCTGGTATTCAGCTTCCATCGTTTTACTCTATTTTTTTCCTCACTCATTCATCTTGCTTTGTACCATAAATAATGCATACATGGCTTGCCATCTAGCAATTTGTTGGCATCAGAGACATTCTTGCAAGAGTGTTAACTTCCACACATAGTTGTACATTTTGAAGAATATGGATATTTTCCTGTGATTGAGAAATATGGCAGTGCTGACAGGATATTCCCAGAACAGTGTATACATGGCAGGGTGCTTGGATCACACCTGCCAAGGAAGCAGGCTCAGTGCCAGCACACTATATACACTCCCAACTGACTGAACTAATATAAACCACCATCCCCACCCTGCAGTTGGCAGCCCTGGGACAGTCTGATGCACCCAGTTACAACTCAGCTGCTTGCCCATATGCCACCTGTTATGTGACAGACCTATGGCGGCAGGAATGAGATTGAACAGAGCAGAGATGCATTGACATCTAAATATTGTCTTCAAATATATTAATATATGAACACAAAAACATTGATTATAAAGAGTTCTTGCTTTGTTATATATGTTCTCACTCTTTATTAAATGTGTTCTTACATTTTAGTATATATGCTTACTAGAAATCATAGATGATATAAAAATTAGATTTATGATTTGATTTGTTTTATGGCTGTGTTTAGTATTCCTTTTATATTTTAAAAACCCCAACAGTAGATATTATAAAATTTCACATTTTATTACACCATAACGTTTTCGGATACCAGAAGAGATTGCAGCTATGTAGAACTCAAGGTAACATATTTTAGACTTTGTCATGTAAAGCCACTATTTTGCTTGTTAGAAATGTATCATTAATTATACATTTACATAATTATGCTTTAAAAGCAGTAAAAATATTTCAGCAATCTACTTTTTTTTCCCTGTAATTTACGCTTGTAAGAATACAATTACTTAATTTTAAAAGTTGTATTCTTTCTTCAGAAGGCACATTTAGACAGGCGGTAATTATTTTGAGCCCTTCTCTCCATAAAATAATGATAGATTAGTGAAGTTGTTTTTTTAATCTGCTATGTTTGTTTTATTTTTCAATTAACTCCAAGGTGACTTTAAATACCCTGTTTAAACTTTCTTGTAGGCTACAAATTAGGATCCATAATGCCTTATGGTTTCCAAACATTTGTATATTCAGTAGTAATTTAATTGAAATATGCTCTAGAATTGCCCACTACACCACTAATCTGTCGTTTGTGTCACTAATCTGTGGGAGCAGTAATAAAATAAACTTTAGGTCAATGTGAATGAGAGTGACAGTGAGTATCCCTCAACATTGTCTGCAGGCCACTGACAGCAGATATCACACAGGTAGCACTATAACAAACCTTGGAATTATAGGCAATATCATGGCTCACAAAAGAATTGGGGAAGGAAAGCCTTGGGCAAAATACGTTCAGATTCCCCAAAAGAAGGAAAATTTAATTTTACAGACCCAGTAAGGATGTTTACTGGGCCTCATGATGCTCTGTGCAATATACTCTCTGTGGGCTGTCTATAAAGGACCATTTCTGCTGAATTTTCTCACGTTCTCAGACACTGTGTGACAAGCCTTGTGCCTCAGTGGAAACTGAACATTCCTGTTCAAATTCCCAGTTTGTTTTTGGCTTTCCTGGTTGTAGAGATGAGGATTTTTGAACATTTGGGATTGCTTAGTCCAGAGAAAAGGAGACTCAGGGGAGACTGTGCCACTCCTTACAACTGCCTTAAAGGAGGTTTTAGACAAGGGGTGGTCAGTTTCTTCTCCCAAGTTACAAGAGACAGGGTAAGAGAAAACAACTTCAAGTTGCTCTGGAGAGGTTCAGATTGGGTATTACTAGAAATTTCTTTCCTTAAAGAGTTGTTAAAAACTGGAACAATTTGCCCAGGGAAGTGGTGGAGTCACCGTCCCCAGAGGAATTTAAAAATGTTTAGATGTAGCAGTTGGGGACATGGTTTACTGGTGAACTTGGCAGAGCTGGGTTAATGGTTGAACTCAATGATCTTAAAGGTCTTTTTTAAACTAAACGATTCTATGATTCTAGGCACTGGCCTCTAGGAAGGAAATTAACCCTTCAAAGGAAGCATATGCCTAAGTCATTCTTCCTCAGCCAACAGATTTTTGAACTGACAGTGACTGGATGTCCATGGCATCCGTTGACAATAAGACATAAAGATGGCATGTGAAGACGTGAAAAAGGGAAATAGCTGGAAGTCTCTATATTGCATACAAAACTTAGAGATAATTACACGTCAGTTCCCACATTTTTTCCATTTGGCTCTACATTGTCTAAGTTTAAACCCTTATTTCAGTTCACTGCATGTTCTCTGTGTATCATGTTTTCTTCCCTTCCCTGCATGTTTTGTTGTGGGGCTGGAATGTTATGTTACCAGTGAGAGCTGGATCCCCCTGCAGAACTTTTTTATAACATGTATACAGAGCAGCATCTTCTGCAAACCCCAGTACTGGTAGATTCTTTTCCACCCACCATCAACCTGTGTAACACTCCTAAGTGCATGCTTGTCAAATTTCACCTTTTAAAATTAAATGTAAAGACTTCTCAGCATCCTTCATTGTCCTTCCAGGAGCACAACAGTCAGGCATATAAAGGCATATTGATAATATATAAGTATCAGTAATTTCAATATTAATTCTACTTTTCTCTTTGTGTTAGCACAGACCCTGCCTAACATTGACTTTAATCAGTCAACTTGCTCTATCAGTACAAGGTGACCATTTGTGTAATGTAATGCCATGTTTAGTTTCCTTAATCATACACACCTAATTTTCCTGACATTGATTTTTACTACAATTTTATCTGTAGAAGGGTTTATACAGCACATCTTCTACATCTTTCTGCCCAAGAGATGATAACAAAGATAGTTTAACTTAATTGAAATAATAGCACGCTATTATAAAATGAAATATATAAATTTCAAGGAGTCTTTTGGATTTGAGGTCTGAATGCAGGAATTGGCAGTCAGGCTTGCTAAATTGTAAATTCTCTCACATGAAGTGTAACACTTCTGGGGAAACCTTTTACCTCTTCTGTCATGACATGTTCTCCTGTAAATTTATTTACTGTATCTGTCTCACAGAAGTGTTGGGAGAATCAATCCTTGTAAAACTGCAGTTGGGATATTACTAAAAGAGAAAGACCTTGGATTCCAAGGGTTTTGGTGTGATTGCAGTGTTCTCTGGGTGGATAAGATGGTGGGTTACACAATCTCCCAATGTACATAACAGAGTGAAACCAAGGCACCGTAGGAGCACTCACAAGCACTGAAGCTCCTTGATCCTTCCTCAATACAGAAGGGACAGAGAAGGACTATAAAATTAAATTCACTTATTATTGGCTTCACTGGATCATCTGAAAAGAAAAAAAAGCATTTTCCACCACTTGCTTATTCTTGCTATGACTCCTAGCACCCAGACAAGACATGAAAATGGGAAATTGTGCACAATAATTCAGCTGGTGCCTGTGAAAACAACAAAAGATAGTCAGGTCTTCTTCAGAGACCTCCCCACACAGGCACCCTCTCCTTTGCTGTCTCTGAGGGGCAGTTTGATTTGTCCAAAGATAAGAACACTAGTTGAATGCATCCCAAGGAAGGGGAATCTGTGGATGCCTGCAGAATATATCCAGACTGAAGACAGGGAACACTCACTTCTGCACAGGTCAGTAAAATTGCTACAATCTGGCCAGATATGGAGATAAAATCCCAAATTAGCAGCTACATGGGTGCTGTTGCTTTGTCACCTTGCACTCTGCAAAGCCAAAAACTGCAAATTTGTACATTTCTAGATGAACCTGCTTATACTATAACTGTTTAGACCTGCTTATGTTATGTACAAAATTGGCAGTATTTAGATACTGTATTAGCAATAAATATAAAATAATCATTCACAGTAACAAAATTAAATTTCTGAGAAAACTGGTGAGAACATTTAGATGAGCACACATACTTACACTGCTGTCACTTAATAAGATAATAAATGCTTCAAAAGCACCTGAGAAGAAACAACTTGGCAGCAACTCCCTTTCACATACATTAATTTAGTTTCTGTGATGCAAAATAGAGTCAGGTCACAGCTGCCACACGAAAATGCCCAATTCTATTGACAGTCATACACAATTAAAAAAAAAAATATGTCGTCCCTATCAAGTCCCCAGTCATTAAATCTGTTTAGTGTTTCTAAAGTGGTGTTATATTTATTTAATGATGCTATTAGTAATATCTGCAGAGAATATATGAATATTAGTAATTACTCTTTGGGATATTCCTTCCTGGTAGAGAAAACACCTAATTTCACTAATTGCCTCTATTTCTGTTTCTGTTAACTGTACACTGTATACATGTTAATAATGTTATTATCAGTAGGAGTGAATTTTAATTAACATTCATGTGTAGACATTTAATTCAAACCAAACATATTCCAATAAGTTTATTTTATTAAATCAATTGAATAACTATTTCCAGAGCTAAAGCATTATTCCTAGGTGTCAATTAGCTAAGAGATCTGCAGCTCACCATAAAAGTTAAAAAAACCTGTACATGAAACAGACGTCTACAGACTCTATCCCTTACTAATACCCAAAATCAGACTCTTACATTAAACATGACTATGAATACATAATAGGAATTGTTCCTATATAGTCTTCCAGCTCAGAAAATATACTGTACATTTTTATAAATTCAGGAAAGTTAAGTATGAAGAACTGAAAAACCAAATACCCCCACCAGCAGGGCAAGAAATAGAATCCAGATCTCATGAAAATTGGTTCAGTGCTTTAACTACAAGATGTTAAAGATACAACTGATCAGTCATAGAGATTTTATAGACTTGAAACGCGAAACAGTTTCAGAGTACAATTTTAGTTACTTTCCCCCCATAAAACTGCAGAAATTAGAGGAGGTGTTTCATGGAATTTGGGGAATTCAAACTATCCAGAAAATCTGCATTTCCTCTTACTTGTTTTAATCCTCTCACCACCATGTGGATATGACAAATCCTGATATAGGATACAAATAAAAAATGAATTCTCCCTTTGACCATGCTGCAAGTATAAATGTTTGACAATATACCTGAATTTTACTAACTCATTTATAGGAAGATTAAAAATGAATGTGAGTCTTTTTGGACACTGAGGAAATTCTGGTAAAGTCCTGGATAGGGGGGTCAGCCATGGCTGTGTACTTGGCTAAGTACATGATACCTTACATGATTTCAGAAATTTTTCAGAACTGTGAATACTCTTTGCAGGTTCTGGATCAAATCATCCATGGAAGTTCTAGCTACTTTTCAAAGCACAATGTAAAAGGCTAAAACTAATCCTCTCCCTATTTGAATTAGTAATGCTATTATATATACTTGAGACTAACTTTCTTGTGATTAATTTGACAATACAATCAAACTAGATTCAGCACCGCTATTTAAAAAAGAACTACAAGTCTCAGGTGTGACTAATTTCTCACTGTCTAGCATAGGTTTGCTCTTATTTGCTCTTAATCCTGACCAATGTCATTTAACTCCTGGCATGCACATAGCAAACACAATTAACAATCCCATACATTTCACTGCTCCTGCTGCACATGTGTAGACACGTGTGCACATCTGGAAGCTTCAGCCACACTGACACTCAGAAAGTTGTCATGAGCAGACATATGGAGACAATATGACTCTTCTTAAAGTACAAGAGATGACAGAAAATGGCATGCTGCTATTAAATACGCTTAACAGCCAAGACACACGCCTTTCAGTCACTGTCAGTGTTGCAGTCATTCCAAGTGGGCAGCGGCAGCTCTCACACATCATCAAGGAAATTGTCAGTAATCCCTGGAGACCATCTCTGTCATAATTGGCACTGGTAGAGGAGAAGGATGTCAGGGAGAAGGATATTGACACACCATCCTGAGATGGCAATAGTGGCAGTTAACACTCCTTCAGACTTTCAAAACTCCTGTGGAAGTCATAGCATAAATAAGAAGCATCAAGATGACATTTTTTACAGCTGCTTCTCATAGTATCACGACATTTAAAGTGCATGCTAAAATCTATCAAGTACATTTAAAACATAATTATGCCATAACATGTAATATATACCTAATATGAGCAGGATTAGTCTATCAGCATTTTGAATTTGTAATGCAGACAATAGAATATAAGGCTCTTTCAAAAATGCTATTTATAAGTTTATTGTTCAATTAACATGTATACTCTCCCTAAGAAAATAAAACATTTTGAGAGGCACAAACATTTTTACTGCACATGCAGAGTATGCAATTTAATTCTTAACAAATTGCTTCTGCCTTTAAATTATGTTATTAGTATGCTAAAAAAATTCTTACATGCTGTCATCACTCTTTAAATTTCACTACTAGGTACTGGGCTATACATCTGCCAAATGATTTTGCTTTCAGTCTGTTCAATTAAAACCAGAAATGTATTTTCCCAAACATTAATCCTTTTCTAATATTCTATAGAAAATATTTGAGTTAATTTTATAATACTATTTCCAATTTTTCCAATGTTAAATGTGCTTTATATTAATTGGTTGATGTTTCGGAACAAATACTGGAATCCTACTAAACACTTAACATCTCCTTTACCTAATCATTCAGGTGTACTTCAGTGTTGAGTTTATTTAAAAATAAAATATATTTTAAAATAATTTTTCTGAGATAGAACATTAAAATAAAGTTCTGAGGTGGATTTGTCTCCTCAGTTCCTTTCATGTACTCTTAAGCTCAGAAGCTGTTTTTTTTTTTAATGGAAATGGAAACTAGAAAACAGACTTTTTAAAATAATGAAAACAGAACAAGATAAAAAAAAATATCTCTGTTTCCTTTTATGTCTTTATAGAGTGCTGTATTTTCACTGACAAATCCCAAGATGGCTATAAAAACTGGTTTCTCTATCCCTGAGCCCCTTTGTGATTTGCTCTATACCCCTCTGCAGTTTCCATGCTACCTGTCTCTCTCTGTCCCTCCTTCTACTTTTGTTTTGGTGAGACAATTTTAACTTTTCACAACCTTCTCTTCTCTGGCATTTTGTTATCTCCTGGAGACTGGCAGCTCTCCCCTTCAGATGATCCCATCTAACTGAGCCTCTGGGGACAAGCAGCAAGGCAGCCATCCCATCTGGCTGGGTGGCCATTCCTAGCTAAAGGAACGTGTGCAGGGAAAAATTAAATAGTTACCCAGACTGTCTTATGTTAGTCTTCTTTTACAAAGAAGACTAACATAAGACAGATATTTTATAGACCTTAGATTACATCCTTTATGTTAACATTTTAAAAGGAAAACAGACAGATGCTTAATATTCCCTTCCATTGCTAATAACATAGATGATAACTAAGCAGAAAAAGATTTTATTTAGATGGAGCTCATTGTGTCCTTGGAGTTATTCTTCACTGATACCTCTTACTGAAAATTTCCAATTGAAGTCCTTTTTAACTTTGCCAAAATTGTACATTTGGATTGAAATTTTCTCCACTAGGTGTCTGTCAGGTAGAAGATTTATCTAATTTTTTACAAACATTTCTGCAAAAAATGATTCAACCCTTTCTGTACAAAGCTAACAGAAAAATACTATTTCTGTAAAACTATAACAAATTCAAGAGTTACTTTATGGACATTTTAAAACAAAATCTTGACCTTTTAGCAGAATTTGGTTTTAATCCAGGGGTGCTTCTGATAGCATCCCAGTGATAAAACTGCTTTTTCTCCATCCTAGAAACCACTGAAAATATCCTTTCACAGCAGCTTGGAAAGTTCTAAAGGTTTGACAGACACATTCCTCACAGTTTCTGCTGTCCAACTTGGAACTTTGAGTTGTCTGAGCTAGTTTCACACCTGGAAAGTGACTGAGTATGATCCAGATCACAGTTACAAAGATCAAGGAAGACTCTGCCTGAATTTCAATGCCAGTTAATATCATCCATGGGATGTGAACCTGTGAACTAATTAATAGTTTATTTTCCTAGAGCTATAGGTTATTTCTTCATTGCTGCTCAAGTGACATGGAGGTGCAGGAAATATATAAAAAAAAAAGTATCACAACATCTGAATCAAGGACAAAAAACAGATGGCAAGAGACAACTGTTGAGGGAGGAGCAGATTGGGACAAAGAACCTGAGGGAGTGCGAGAAGGTGGAAGATGGGGAAGAGAGTGTAATTAATAAGCAAGGAAATGGACTCTGGGAAAAGGAACATAAGGAACACAGAAATTAGAGCTGTGAAAGCTACACAAGTCATAAATTGTGACCAAAAGACTCCAGTATGAAAGAGCAAAATGATGAAACAAGGCAGGGAGGTAATAATGGAAAAGTAAAACTTGTACTGAAAATTTGAAAGAATTATAGAGACAGAGACATCTCTAATGTGTAAGGATATAATTTAAATATTTGCAGTGACAGACAGATTGAAATATTCAGAGAAGCAGATAGAATGAATTAGGTTCACATCCCAAACCAAGGCCTGGAGGAGAACCAGACACTGAAAACCCTCTGCTGTACACATTTAATGGAATCAAACCTTTCTGGGGTACAAATTTATGCCTGCTGTCATCTATTATTGCTTCTGTTAGGAGAGTTTGTGAAGACGATTTAAAAATCTAATACATTTTCTTTGAAGTCTTTTTGATTCTCTATATGATGGGACTTCTGTTTTGTCATGTTTGATGTTGTTTTGTTGTTGTATTTTGTTTATTTTGTTTTTTGTGAGGTTTTTTGTGCATGTGGGTTTCTTTTATCTTTTTAAAACTCGAAGTTACACTTTCAAATAAGGGTTAAAATTACAGAATTTTTATATCAAAACGTTGAAAAATAAGTGATAGCATAAAAGTTTCCTGTATTAATTCAGTCTCCTCCCCCATTTTTGCTCCCAAGTTGAATTTTTGCTTGTTTGGACACATGAGAAATTCATGTTTGAGGACATAAGAATTGGGAAGAAGCCACCAAGATCTTCTGGTTTTGACTTTCTAGCCACCACAATTGTGCTTAGGAAATTGTAGCTCAGCTCAAAACCCTTGAAATTCCCTTGAAATAGATCAATTCACTTTAGTAGCATGTGTAAGCATATTGTGGTAGCTGTGATCACAACACTAGCAAGACATCATCTGCTTTAAAACACCATAGTTTTGAATGTTGCAGATGGTATCAAGACATTAACAAAGTAGGGTATGTTCCTTGGTATTGGTTATTGGTGCAGCTGTTAAGTTAATGAAGTCAGTATATATTCAGTTTTAATTGTAGACACGTTTTATTTGGGCTTTCATGGAACAGCTGTGAAATAAGAGCTATAATTAATGTTCTGTGGGTTATACTAAAACCAGTATATATGTATAATATTAATTATATGTTATAACCTTGGTTCAATTTATTTAGTTTTTTGTTCCTAAGATGAAAGATGATCAGATAATTGCACTTTCTTCCAAAAACATTTAAAGGTTTCAAAGTCATCTTCATTTGTGCTTTCACCTGCCAAGTCGCCATCAATAAAATTTATTATTAGATGAAATCAATTATTCTCATTAAGTTAATGCCATCTTTACGTATGTAGATTTATCAGGTACTCAGCATATTAATACAGGAGTCAAGCAGGCTGTTCCAGTTGTACTTCAAGAAATAACCTACTTCCAGCTTTCTTTTGTGATATTTTCATATAGGGTGCTCCAGATACACTATTCCTAGTAAACTGTCATATAAAGGATAAAACATCAATTGCAAAGTCAAATGAATCTAGTCCTCTTGATTAGGGGTGGGGAGGGTAAAGGGGGTTACAGGTAGGGTGACTAGGTAAAGTAGACAATGTTGATTCATGCTATTTTAATCACAGCTGCTAGAAACTCTTGGTTTCAGACTTCCCTGTTCAAATGTTTTCTTCTGTGAGGAACAGAGTGAAGTAGAATTGTCAGCTCTTCTGGGAGACTGACACTAACAGTATAATCTGAGACTTTCTCAGACTCAAGGAAGTAATTTATAAAGTTTTACTTCTCTTTGCCCTTTTTCTGTTTTCTTTTGTAATAAGGCTTGCTTGGCATGTTTGGTTTTTGTTTTCAGATGAGTTCACAAATTCAGTTATACATGCTTCACCAAATAAAGTCTTGATAATAGTGTCACTCAGGTTTCTTGGGGATAAGGTTATTCAACTTTACTTATGCATTACATTATTTATTGTATGATCTTGTATATTGTGTAACAATCCACATTTCCCCTTTTTCCTTGTGTCACTCTGAAATACTCAAGTGACTATTCCAGGAAGCACTGGAGGTCTGAAAAATTTGTTCTTCCTAGTACATCTTTCACGAGTCACAAATCTTCTGGAACAAAAGATAATGCCATATGCTGTTGGATATATAAGTTGCCTATGTCATAAGTTCGAGATTTCTGTCATGTTCCTCAACACAAAAATCACCTAGGATTGAAGGCTCATTTAAAAATAATGAAAAGCTTAATTCACTACTAGTGTAGTTATAGCTGCACTGTACTCCAAAGAGGGTTTTCAGTGACAAGGATGCTTCCCACATTAAGTCTTTCTTCTAGTGTATATTCATGGAACTGAGGGTGGGAGGGAGAAAAAACTCTCAAATATTCATTACTGCACACTTAGGGCCATACGAATTCTGCTCTGCCTTTCCTGTATTAATAGGAAAACACAGAATAAATATTTTCTTTTGCAGCACCTTCCATCTTTGGAAAGTACAATGGCATCCAATTATTTTACAAAGTAGGCTGAAAACCTCTGGCCTATAAGGAAGAATTCTGTGTACTATTGTTAGATGCTTAAACAAAAAAAATCTTTTTTTTTTTCTCTAAGTAGCAACATAAATCAGAGGAAACTGGAACTGTTCAACATCTTTGAAAAAAAAAATCAGGGCATTTATATTTAGGTATTGAAATAGAAGTTAGGAAACTAAATTTAGTATCTACTCCTGTTCTGCATTCAGCAGTCATGGACTCTGACCATTCTGTAATTCAGTGGAGGGCAGTTTTTTTTTATCCGTTGTACTCATGGCTCTTTGGAGATATGGGTCAAATAGATAGGGGGTTTTATCTTTGTTACTACTGAGTTTTCATTGCTGCTGTAACATTCAGCTATAATCATGGGTTGTTTTTTAAAAAAATTCTGTGGTGCTCAGAGATTGTCTCATTTCCCTTTTCTTTTTTTCCTCTACTTTGAGGATTATGAATCAGCACTGACCCCCTAACTGGTTCCTTATCACAACAGCTCATGTTACCATGGGGTAGCTGCAGATAAACAGATCTGTTCTTTCTCCACTCTCTACTCCATGGTGCATTTTGCTCCCATGTGCAGTAGGAACTTTGCTCCATGTTTGTAGAAGGTAAAATCAGTCTCCAGGGTACACTAGATCCTTCCTGTGCATATGCTGAAGATCAAGCTGGAAGGAATGAGGAAAATTATGGTTTTGCTTTTCCCAGCATATTAACTAGTTGCTGTATTATAGCATCAAAAGCAATGCATTGTATTTCATAACAGGTTAACTAGGCATGTCCCTCACAAGGTTAGGAAAACCAGGAGAAAATAAGAATCTTCAAATCCCCTCTCATATTCATTCTGACTCTGGAAATACAAAACTGTATTGCACTTGCACAAAGCATGCACAGAAAAGAGGAATCCTCCCTGCTGATCAGTTCATTCTTGCTTTTGTCAGTAGCCAGAAGACTGATTTTTAAGAACCTGTTCCTCTGGTCTCATTTTGAACCAGTTCCTCACAAAACCAGTAACACTCGGTGGAGCCTCAGTGCATGAATGAGTCTGATATAGGGTTAAGATATTCACATCTGTCACTTCTCTATGTCTTTCCCACAGACCGTGGCTTCTGCAGAGACAAGGGAGTCCTCAGCCTGTCCCCTTCTGGCAATAATTGAATACCACAGCATTGCTGTTTAGCTCTGTGATGATCATTATTTCAGTTGCAACATATTGCCTATACTTGGATATATAAAAATATATAGGACCCAGATCACTTTCTCGTCAACCAGGCAGCAGTGGAAATTTACACTGGTGTTGTTCACCAAGTAACAGAATGGCCTCATCATCCTTAAGGTGCTTGACTAACTGCAGTGCAGTTCTGTCATCCTCTCAGACCATTGCTCAATGAAACAATACATTCAGTTTACAAGTTTCTCTAACAAAATCAAAACGACCATTGTGGCATGCTATAAAGCTGTGATACAAAACATGCTTCATTCTGCTGCTTCAAAACTTTTTCAAATAGGTTAACTTTCTCCCAGTCTTTATGTTGGACCAGATGTCATCTGTTTGTACTTCTGAAAATTTAAGAGGCTCAAGTCCCCAGAGCTTGGGATTTTATTTTTAATTTTATGCAGCAACTTCTTTCCATTGCTAACGTCTCCAGTTTGTTAATTATCTGCTATAACTGAAAGCTTTCATGATAGGCTCTGAATCTTCTGGTGTTTGCCGAAGGCCTGAAGAATTATGTGTCAAATTTACACACAATTCTGCTTATCCCCCTAGAAAATTTTCTTATATCTCTAATTATACAGCCACGAGGAGTCTACCCAGATGTTCTAGGGAAGGACAAAGTATAGTAGTTGCCATTAAAATTATACAGCTGTGTACTCAAACAGGGCCAATGTTCACCTTTCAAAAGCTACTATTTTCAAGTACTTTCCTCCAGGTACCTGAGAGAACTTCTCATAAATGGAAGGGGAAGAGCAAGAGAAGCTTCTGTTGTCTCTAAAGATACACCTCTAGTGCTGCTGCAGGCGCAGATGAGGGGGAGATATTTGTGCAGCTAATTCTTTTAAAAATTTGCTCCCTATTTATATTCTGCAAGTGGTCAAGAAAGAACAGTGAAATACCCCAATAGTAATGGTACAGATCCGATAGCTCTCCATGTGGAAACAACTCAGACTGCAGATGTGCTGCCGCTGTTTGCTTGTCTACTGCAGATTCTGAGATAGAGAACTTAAGGTGTTAATTCACATATAGTCAGATAAGTGAACCAGATATGCAAAATACAGCCAAGTTGACTTAAAGTGTATAGCAATAACAGTACCGTAACAAAGTATTGATTACACTGAATATAACTCACTGTCCATGCACTAAACACTGAACATACATTCCATAAAACATCTCACAGTCCTACAGTGGAGGAGTAGAGCAGGAACTGACCTTGCAAAGGATACACAAAATCAAATGAAATTTTAACCTGTTTAAAGCTGTGTGCCACTTTCCTTTCAAAGAAAGATGAAACTGGTACTCATACAAATCCACGTAATTCCTGATTATATTAAAGGAAAAGATACAAATACCTCCTTGTAGAAATATTGCTGATGTGAAGTTAAAAAGAAGGAAGCAAACATTAAAAGGTGCCATTAGTAAGAAAGATTTACTTTGGCAAGAACTTTGAGTAAAGGTGAACTAAGAGGAAAAAAAAGTGTAACCCAATGTATATGGCATGGCCTTAAAGTGGTTTTTAAAAATAATCCTATAAACCTAAAGGAAGATAAAGATCATAAACGCAAGTCCTTATGACTTAAAATAAATAAATAAATAAATAAATAAAAGTCACCTCCTCCTCACAAGTCATCTCTCACTATTGTCATAAATTGCTACTGTATGCCCAAAAAAAAAAAAAAAAGAAAAATAC
The DNA here is from genome assembly GCA_025920805.1 of Petroica traversi. NCBI lineage: Eukaryota > Metazoa > Chordata > Aves > Passeriformes > Petroicidae > Petroica > Petroica traversi. The sequence continues at coordinate 1,543,223 of JAHLSL010000080.1, read as the reverse complement.
TTCTGGCTTTAGCGTTCACTTTGGTAATATTGAGAAATGGAACCTCATAAGTTATTCATAACATCAGAATTAATGCAGTCACTATTCCTGGCTTCTGATTAAATGCTGTCTTCTAACCTAGAAACACAGGAAATAATGACCAGATTATAATTTTCTGTGAATTGAGTCAATGAAGGGAAGCTCTGATACATCAAGCTGCAACATTACTTGCCCAACAGAAATACGCCTGGACACCCATCCAAAGTTGTGGAGACAATTGTGTCTGTGTTTGTATGGGATAGTGTATCCAGACAGAATCCATTTCTAATGATGGATTCATTCTCACTCTTCCACTATGACAGTCAAGACATGGGGATGGTGATGAAGGAACAGAAATTGGCAATCTTAGAATAATAATTAAAAAAAATTGAAAATAAGAGTTTTTTTCAACTCATCCTCACTGACACTAGTGGACAGAATTCACTGAACACGATGTTGAGCTGTAAATCCTCTGTCAGACTTCCATATATTATACAGGACCACAAAAGTGTATAAAACAGTGCCACTCATCACTAGTATCTTATCTTGCTAGAGGCTTCAATATAAGAGACAAGCAAAAGACACCGAGAAAAACAACTCATATTAGTATTGCCAGTTTAAGACCAGAGTTGTGTGAGAATCCCCAGCAAACTCTGGAATTAATCCAGAATCCTCCTTCTCCTGAATCTAAACCAAGTAAAGGTCAGTTTTTAAAAATTAGTCAGAAACTACCTGGGATAGAAATAATAAATAAATACAATGAAAAATTAGTAAAGAGAAATGCCCACACGTACACACACATATTTGTACACCACAGAGGTTCAGAAATCATTGAAATGGAACCACTGAAGCAGAGAAAAATCTCAGAGAACAGGAACTGTGAAATAATGGTCAATGTGTAAGTTAAAAAAGAGTCCTAACTATTTGTGGAAGGCAAAGAGGGGTAAAGGCAAGGAAAGAAAAGCATAGAAGCCAGAAAAGTGTTAAAATTCATAGCAGAAGTTGCAATTGCCACAGGAAGAAAAAAAAAAAAAAAGACGAAGAAGAAGAAGAAGAAGAAGAAAGGAAGGATTAGAATCAGCCTGGATGATTCTGAGGACAGCCATTAGGGAGAGGCAAAGAGTGGGAACCCACTAGATGTACGGATGGATGCGAAGCGGCGAGGATAACCCGTCGGGAGGCTGAAGCGGAGGAGCGGCGCCGGCAGCGCTGCCCGGGGCTGCGCGGGGCGTTACCTAGCTCTTCTTGATGTAAGAGATCGGAAGAGCTAGGTAA
>JAHLSL010000080.1:1500623-1541530 GCA_025920805.1 Petroica traversi | reverse complement strand
GAGGGGGCACGGCGGGGCCGGGAGGGGCTCGCGGGAGCTGCCGGCGCGGATGCCTTCACCTGGGGCTTTCCATCACTGAGCGAGCCGAGGAGGAGAGGCGGTCGGGTCTGGAGAACTACCTCTGGATGGTTTAAAAAAAAAAAAAAAAAGAGAGAGAGAGAGAGAGAGAAAAGGAAAAAAAAACCCAACTCTGCAATCCTCTGCTCCCCCAGGCTCAGCACCATAAGGGACAGCTATATTTGAGGCTGTCAGGAGGATGGGAGAGAGAGACTGAAAGTCAGGGCGAGAGAGACGGTGCCACAGCAGCGGTAAGTGTCTTTGCCGTTCCCTCAGCCAGGCACTGATTTCCCCGGTTAGACTTTGGAGTGTGTGCAGATTATTTGTTGTAATATCCATCGCAGCATCTCTGTGAGCAGTCTGCTGAGAAGCCGGCAACGGTGAGAGATCCCGGTTTTGGGCTGCAGGTTTATGTGCTTTGCTTTTTTGTTTTGAATCTTACGTTGAAATTGTTGTCATAATTGAGCAGAAAAGTTGAAGCAGAAATTACTGTGATCTTCTATTTGCTTACTGTCATTTAACTAGGGAGCAAACTACTGCAGTGAATGAGTTGTGAAGAGAGATGTGAGGCTTTTAGCTCAAATACATACTCCAGAGAAGGAATGCCTATTCAAATGTGCTAATTTTTTATGTTTAGGAGAGCTACCATGCTAATGCTTGAGGGTGAATCGGGAAATAACCCTGCGTATTGAGTTTATAGTGATGCACTGAAAGTTGTGTTGTTTTGGAGTTTTGAATGATACTTGGCTTTGAGATAAGCAGTTATCTCTGGAATTAGAAAAGTATAGTGCCAGGACTCTTCTCCTTGGCTGACAGGCAGAGGAGATGGAATTACATAAAGAAGCACTGATTTTTCCTCTCTGATGTGAGGGCAGTTAATAAGGCTATGTGGAATGTCTGTGAACTGCCTAGAAGATGAACTGAGAGTTATTGTGACATAGAGCACAAAACTGTGGTTTTAAGATTTATATATATATATAAATCCATTACTGTATCTGTACTTCAGATGTTTAGTTGCATTCATATTAAGCTCAGAAACTTCATAAAACAGAAGTTAGATAAGATAGTGTAATGTGAGTACTTAGAATGTAAGTTTTCTATGTGTTGCAATATTTCAAAAATGTAGATTAAAGTTTTTGCAAAGTTCTTTTTTTTTGTTTGTTTAAAAAATAATGTTTCCTTGGAATGACACAATTTTAGTTCTTTTTGTTTTTTTAAATTAAGGATCTGGTGCCTTTTTTTTTTTTTTTTTGAGGAGTTACAACATTCCTCTAGACTTCAGCAAGCTGTTGATGAGACCCTGAAGTTTGAAACTACAAATAAATTCCACGCTGACTGCTAGCCAAAAACTAAGGGGGGATTCCTGATAATTAAAATTTGAATGACATTTTCCAATTAATAAAAGTGCCTTTAATTCTTGCTGAGTTATAGTACCACTCCTTCAGAAGTATTTTATGGCAATCAATATTAGCATAAGATCAGTTCTTTCTGATTAATATTATTACAGGAGTTATTGAAAGAATTAGCAATAACTGAGCCATTACTTTAAAAAGCTATCAAATGCTCTAGTAGAATTTCTAAAAATATATTTAATAAATTGAATTTAGTTACTATAACAGTTACCTACAAAGTTTCAAGTAAAACTAAAAAAAAAACCCCAAAAACCCACCAACTCCCAGCCACCCTCCCCTGAAACCCCTTCTCTGTCTCAACACAAACGCTTGTTTACTAGTTTGAGGTATGCTGAAAGAAAGACAGAAAACTGAGATGTGAACTATTGTAACTGAGGGATGTTTTATACATTTGACAGTAGCCTTCAGTAGAGATATACTGTTAACTATGGGAATGTTTAAGAGATGTGGTTAAGAAGACAAAGTTTCAGAAGACAACAAATATATTAAGGAAGATGAAGTGTTAAGCACTCTTGAAGGTGATAACAGCTAAGTAGTTTTGTAAGGAGACTGTTGAACATGCAGTGCCTCTGTTTCATACACTTACAAAGCAAATGCCCACGCAAAAAAAGTCAGAACTTGCAGAGCATGACATAAAAGTGTGAAGACAGCTATGGATAGTTGGGAGATAAAAGTGTAGATTTCAGTTTTGTTGGTCAACACATAGCTGAAGGTTATATTTTGAATTCTAGGTAAAAATGTCAGAGGAAGGGATCTTAATTTCATTTGATAATGAGGGCAGATGAAATAAGAATGAAAACAGAAAAAAATATCTCACTGTCTGGACTAAAGTTTAGAATTTGAAAGAAAGCCACTCTGAAAACAGGTCTTGAGGAAATCATATCATAGTAGCTAAGATAAAAGGTGTGATTAAAAGCTCTGATGTTAGAAAATAATAAAGGGCGACTTTAAGAAGTGCATAACCTGAAGGACTGTTAGCACAGATTCAATTCAGGAAGGTCACGACTGGCAAATTTGCTTGAGTCCCCTGAATAAGTTGCTGACATGGTGAACTACTGGGGAATCAGTAATATGATTTATGGGAGTTTCAGAAAATGTCCAGTTCTGTGCTCCACAAAATATTGATTTGGAAAGTAAATTTTTGAAGGAGTGTTGGAATGAATTCAAACCTGACTTAGACATAGGGACCAGAGGGTGTCAGTAAAGGTAAAGAGCTCAGTATGGAAAGAGGAGGTTAAAAGTAATGTCGCTTTAAGTGACAGTCTGAGATCCAGTTTTCCTTCCTGCTTGTTACAAAGCTGGTATGTTCAGAAAGGCTAAATCTGATTTGCTAGAAATGTAGAAAAATCTGTTCCACTGAACAGATTAAACACACTGGAAGCTTTCTGGTTAGGTTAATGATAGGAATATTTTTAAAAAATAATTAATGTGAGCCTTTACAAAAGACATCATAGAAAGCTGTATGTTAAGAATATGCATACCAAGGTATTGAGCCATCTGAGATGATTGGTTCAGTGGCACTGAAAAAAAAAAATAGTTATTCTGACTGAGTTTGTCTTTCTGCTTCTAGCCTGAAACACAGATTTTAGTTCCTATGAATGCACTGCATAATTTGCCACTGTTGGTCTGCTACCTCCTTATGCTCCTGCTAAAGCTTCTGCATTGCACTTTCTCTCAGTTGCAGAACCTCAATCATTTGAACAATTTCTTGTACTCTGAAATGCTAAATAAATTCACCACAGTTTATACTGCATTCTTAATTCCCTGAGAATCAATGTGAAATAGACATTTGCTTGCTGATACTATATTGGTAGGTGCTTCACAGTATATTTTCTTCCTTCTGTTCATGGCTTCTCTGATGCTTTTTTCAGGGTCTGTTACACCCTGAATTACCAACTCCTTATTGCTTTACAGGGGAAAAATACTCTTTCTGGAAGTGATGGAGTTCCTACAGATTCTTAGATCCTGAGCAGAATTGATCAATAACACTCTATTAGGGCATGGGTTTGAAAATTATGAAATTGTTAAAACTTGATAAGGTAAATATATTCTTATTTTGCTACAAGATTTCAAAGCCTTATATTGTGTGTGTGTGTGTATGTATGTATAGATGTGTTTATACACACACCTATATATAGAAGGGCAATGATTCTGTGTCTTTGCAAGCTGGAATAGCAGCAACAGTAACATTTTCTAGTTAGTGCAAGGAAATGTTATCTGTTTGCTTTTATAATTAATTTCTTGGCTGATTTATGAAAATATCCCAAAGTGTGTGAACCATATGAAAATCTGATAATTGCTTATGTGCTGCTTTCTAACAGGAAGTTCAGTAGGATTTCTGACTATATTTCATAAAGGTAACAAATCTATTCTAAGGTGTTGCAAGTGGATCTGTAATAAGGGAAATATTATGGCAGATTCTTATATTGTGAATATAATAAAACATTAGACTTTGCATCCATGCTACAGCTGTTCTTGATCACAACATGCTCATACTTATTCTGTATATTCATCCACTCAGACTAACTCCTAAGCTTAGAGACCCATGAAGCTATGTCAGAATGATGCATGCTGTCATGTACAGTTACACCACCTTAGCTCACCTCTTACATCTCCTTCAGGACCAAACTTACACGTCAGTCTTGGGAAGAAATTGATAACTCTTCTACATTCCCATACCTAGAAATAGAAAATCCATCAAACTCTTTCCATCCATCAGAATCCTCTTTTGGGAATTTCCCTTTTCAGTATGCTCTTAAAGGTTTTATTGTAAATGGTGTTAAAACATGATGCTATCTTTGGAGAACCTTCAGCTGCAGAAACTAAAAGCAAACTTTGCAGGTAGTTCACTGCAGTTCATGCGAGGGGTAAAGGATGGCACCTTTTCACTCAACATGCAGGGACTTAGGCTTCAGCCTCCTTGGGAGGGAAAAATGTTCTGGTTTTAATAGTTAAAGATTTACTATATATTCAGTGGTATTTCTAGCTCTCAAATAATTTTGATCAAGGCTCAATGTAAGGCTTATTAAGCAATGTAGGCAAAGTATCAGGGAAGTCTTTTGAGTGTCTTCCCTTACCAAACAGCATCACTTTGCAAGAATTCAAGAATCCTGTTTTATTTTTGTTGGGTTTATAGTCTTCATTAAGTATATGATGGACATTGCCCTGTAGCTGTGACATTCCTGCTATAGGTTGTAAACATCCTGCTGTAACAATGCATTCAACCAGGAGCAGTGGCTGCACAAATGGGAAGGTAAATTAAGAAGATTGTTTGGTCATAGTAACAGAAGAAGCTGATCTAAAATCATAACCTCCTTATAATATTATTTTGAGAAGACATTCAGGCACTAAACTTGGAAAGCTGTAATTCTTGCTTAGCCATGAAGAGATACATTCAGAAGATGCATTTGCTGCAATATTCTTCCCACAAATGTGCCCACAAAATAAATGGTAAATGGCAAGGAGATTAACAGTAATTTTCTTTTGGGAAAGGTGATTCATTATTAACTGTTTAAAAACATATATATCATATATATATATACCCACTATCCCTGGTAGCATACTCCACATACTTTCATATGTCATTTACTCTTGGTTATTCTCAGGTCTCCAAATAGACTTGAAGTGTAATGAACAAAACCACACCAAAGTGAGTCAACAAAATCACTGCATATTTTTTACCTTTTCTTCTGAGATGATTATCACAGAGAACATTTTCCAAAAGTTAAATATTATAGACACTCCAAGTAATTACTCTGGACAGTTTGGCACACTGGGTGGTGTTCAGCACTGTTGGTCTGACAAAGGCATTCAGCTTTGTGATGTTCATATTACTACCATGTAATCAGGATTATTATTTATCTTTACTCTTATTCTTGTGATGGCTTGGATAGGGGGCAAAATATACAGAATGGATGAAATAGAAAATACTGACAGCTTCAGGAGCTGTCTTTTTCCTATATAGGAATTTTTGTATGCCTAGCACAAAAATGCATTTGAAGATCTGGACATAGAGATGAATTAAAATTCCATTCAGTTTGTTTTTCTTATGCTTACTAATTTATTTCCTCTAAGCATTCATTGCCTGGAATGTTGTATTACAGTCCTCTTTCTGGACCAAATTAATGATATTAAACTTTGTGTGTATAATGGCACTTTAAAAACTGAACTTTCTCCCACCAGGTATATTTCTCATATATTTCCATACAGGGTATTTGGATGTGTAGTTCAACAACTGTATATATAAATTTTATATTTTTCTTTTTTACTTTAACTTTTAGGTACCTCTGTTCACATATATTTAAAAAATGCAGATGCCACTTTAAAATGCAGTTGCCTCAACCGTTTAATTCACATCCCAAGTCTATACTAAATATTATTTAGATTAGAACTCTGGTTGCCATAGAAGATTTTTTTTATTATCAAGGTCCTTTATTCCATTATAAACCTTATCATCTTTTTGGCAACTAGACATGATAATCATAAATCAAGTTTGTGTTGCACCGAGGGCTGTAAACAAAAAAATGGTCCCTGAATCAAAGAACGTATGGTTTAAATCAAAGACTTCCTTTTTTTTTTGCTGCTATTTCTGACCTTTGAAGAGCTTATAGCTAAGGGAAGACATCTGTGTTTCACAACCATGCTACCATGATCATGTACAGATTTCAAGATCACCTCCCACACCAGAAAAAAAAAGTCCAAGATACTGTCTGCAACACTGTGACGTGTAATGATCACACATTTATGCTACAAAATGTCTTGAAAATTTGTCTGAAGACTGTAGCAGCAGTCCATAATTGCTTCTGAAATGTGTAGGTTTCAGACCCCTTTTCTAAATTAACTTATTCTTCAAGTTACCAAAACCTCACGCAGATCAAAACTTATTAAAAACAAGTATATGGACTTTCACAAGACGTTCTTTTAAAATGTAAGTTCACCTTATTAAAGATTTTTATTTGTTTTGTCAATCCAGAAATACTGAATTAAGGAAAATAAATAATGTACTCATTCTTGTACCACGACCTTGTTCTTTGTTTGCTTTTGACTTTTGTGCATCTGAGGTGATACAAGGTCCTGATTTCTCAGTCTCATGCTGTGCAAGACGCTCAAAATGTTCTTACTCCTCTGTAACATATGCAGTGTCATGTATTGTTGCTGCTTATATAAAACTCAGCTCATGGAATCTGGGAATAAACCCATGACTTCTCTGAAGTCATAAAGTCTTTCCTATATGTGTGTGCACAGCTTTTCAGCTCAAAACTGGTTGTGTATTATTTCCTCTCTCCGGACTTTGGTAGCTATTTCTTGGACATTGCAACAGCTTTGGACTGAGGAAAACCGACTGTTACATGTTTGAGAAGAGGCATAATTGAAAACATATTTCAGATCAGATAACCAGGGAGGATATCTATTAGAGGGCCATTGGCATATAAAGATAATTTAGAAAACATGATATATAGCTGAAATGTTTGCAGCCTTGTTTTCCCCCTTGCATATCACAACTGACTGATTGCTAGGATCTAAGTATTTATTTGTCTTATCAATCACTTTGTGCCTGAGTCATTCACTGATGGGCATAATCCTCTGTTTGTGACTTCAGAAGGCATCTCTGGAGGAAATTTGAATGTCATCAGCAACGAATTGAGACATTACTGAAGGCATCAGGTAGGAGGAAGATGTTTGCAAAAGGGGCATATTAATCAACAACTGGAGAAAATAAACAGCATCAAAGCAGAGCAATTCAGTTGAATTTGGATTAAATTCTTGCATATTTTCTGCCAAGTAGAAGCAAGACAGACTGATTGATTCAAACCATGCAAAACCCAGTGTTCTTCCCTAGAAAATAAATACAAGTTGAGCAAATCGAGAAGCATTAAGTGTACAGGAGCACTAAAGATTCTGCACTTGAAGGGTCATTACTTTATGTCTGTTATCTCTGTAAGTTTTCATTAAATATCCATAAATTACTATCAAGATTCCTTCTCTGTCAATCTTTGCAAAATAGCTCCTTTGAAGCAGCACGACTTTAATTGTAAAGGAATGTAAAGGAATTTGCCAAGGATTTCTTTCAAAGCTTACAAAAACATGTTGAAATTATAAACAATATGTGCATGATTATATAAGATTATGGGATTTGTGAATGAGAATAATGTGTGAGAGAAAGAGGAATTTATCATAATTTTTTGTTACTTTGCTTCAACAAAAAATGATTAGTAGTCTCATATGTCACATTCTGCATCAAGTAAAAGCTGGCATATGAGAAAATACAGTCAGTTGAACACTTGTAATGTTTATTGAAAATAATGTCTGTATCAAAAGCTGCATGTTAGTTTCATGTATTATCTAAGATTTAAAAAAAATAGCAGGCTATTTTTCTGAGGATTGGTTTAAAGTCAAAGCAGTGTGAGTTATGAGAAACCTCTCTAAAATCTGTAATGGATACACTTGCTCTTTGGAACCTACAGCAGAGTAACTGAGAAGCTCAGGGGATCCCAAGAATTTATCTAAAAACTACCTGTAGGTGGTATAATAAGATCTGGAATATTTTGTAGTGGAAGAAACCAGACTGTAAATAGCTATATGCAAGGCAGTGATTTTGGACTTTTTTTATTATTTCTGGGTTTATTATAGAATTGCAATGATGTAACAGCAAAGAAAATACAATGGTTAACCTTTTATTGAGACTAACATTCTTGAATTGGCTGAGAAAAACTTCATCCATTAACTTGAAAATAAAAACTAAACAAGAAAATCAGCTTCCAGCATTAAGCACACTAAACATAGAGTTTTTTTACTTCTTTATAATATAGGGCAGATTTTAAGGCAAATAAGAGATATAGGAAGAAATCCTTTTTCATTGTTTAAGAAAACTGACACTGTCATATTATGGATAGAAGGTCCTATCACAGGAGATTTTTATTACTTTCTACTAATTTTATTTTTCATTTATTAGTTACTAGTGTATAAAGATATTGGATTTTTGTCTTTAGTTATAATTATTTCTTCTTAATGTAGTCTGTTTTATTGCCATTTTCCTTTGATTTCCTCATCACCTGAGGTTTTCCCACATGTTGGCTGGCATGAAATTAGTTTTCTTAATTTGTATTCTTGGTTTGCCTTTTCTGTAATTTGTATTTTATTGCTAATGCCAGACGAAGAAGGAGATGAGGGAAGTATTGAGAACACAATCCTTCATCAGTTCCCATTGACACATATAAAGGCAGCAAATAAATGTATTCTGTTAATGCAGTAAAGTCAGAGTCCTTGTGCCTTGAGATACATTAAAGAAACTCTATAGCACTCCAAGAACTGCCAAATTAGATGATGCCAAGGGAAAAGAAAGAAAAAAGGAATAAGAAAAAAGCACTTTCACATAAAATTCACACTGCGTTTAACAAGCATAAGAGAAAAACACTTATCCAAAGCTGAAAGTACAGGTCACTACAGCTTGAGTTTAAGAGCCAGGCTTTCCACTGAGTGGCTGCAAACACAGGCCGGGTAGTGCAGAAATTGTGAGAACCATGCAGTACTGAATCCCCTTTTCTCTGCTTGGTGCTAAGTGAGGGGAAGAAGGGGAAACTCTACATAAATTATTCACCTTTTGTGTCACAAACCTGGACCTGCAAATGGATAATCCCTCTATTAGTGTTGTGGAGGGTCACACAGCACCCACACAAAATGCTGTTCTGGGTTATTGAATTTTTTTTATTTACTGGGTAGAAGCTCTCACCTGGGCACCGCTGGGAATCAGGTACTGTGCCTATCATTTCTCCTAAAAATACTTTAGTTACCCATATGAAATGTTCTGGATATAGAGTAGTTCTTTTATAGGTATATTTCTTCTTGCTCAAAGAATGAATATAAAGAGTGTAATTTTGAATATAATGAAAGTAAGCAGTTAAAATCTATTGGCCACTAGCACCTGCTGACTGCTGTTTTCATTAACAGTTGGTGCATCTCTTTCACACTTTTTCTAGATCTCTTTCTTCATTGCCTCAATAGGGTCACATCCTCACTTTTTGCCTTGTGATTGTGATCAGGCTTTTGTGGTTAATCTTTACTCTTTACTCTTAAGTACTCAAAACTTTTATCAAGATAAATTCTCTGCTGGCACAAGCAAGTACAGCAACACTAAATCTGGTGGAATGTGACTGCTCATTTTAGGCCAGCTTCCCCACTTTGAATTTTCCTGCAATCCTCAAACCCTACTACTCTATGAAGTATATTTTGCCACTGGCAGTGGCTGAGGAATTCTAGGTTGGATTTTAAATCTGCTACCAAATGTATTCTGGCTATGCTAGTGACAAGCAGAGCTGAACAAAAATTACCCATTTTTGTTCTGTAAGTGTCCATCTGCAGCAATGATGATTTTCTGCCTAAATATTTTATTCTTCTGTGAATGTGCAAAAATGTGAATTTTTTCCCCTCCTGCTGGTTCTGCTGACAAGCAGAACATTTTCATACAGCTCTATAATTAGGCTCCAGAGTCCTGTGGAGACACACAGCAGAGTGGTAGGCTTTATATTCTGCAGCACTCAAAAGTTGCAGTTCACAGACCTGTGTGCTTATATCTATCCCACCTCTTTGCAAGCTATAACTAGACTCTTACATTCCCTTCAGATCTGTCCCCCTGTGTCTAACAAAAATGAGAATTTTAAGTGTTTCTAGCCCTAAACTGCAAATCAGCACTCGACCACTGTGAGAAACTTTTGACAGAATGGAGCGAAGTTTTAGGTTATCATGGAAAATACCAGCTGAGGAATCTTGCATTGCTTCAGGTAGTGCAATGAAACTATCAAACTTTATATAAAAATATATAACTCTTATGGGTTTTCACACAATTCTTTCCAGCATGAAAGTGAATTTTCTTGTGGTTTTCCCCACATTACAGTGTTCCTGATCACAAAACCCCATGATGATATTCCTATAGTAAATAGATAGTTGTAAAGAAATAGATCACTGGTAGATGTTGTATGTGGATATTATATTTTGCTATTGTATGGCCTTTGCAGAAACCTTCCATTTTCCTTTAAGGAAACTTTCAAACTCTTTAATGTTGAAACATGCTACTTTGGAGAACATGAACCTGCTACTTCAAACCAAAGATAGCCACAAACACCAGTAAATTAGTTACGTTACCTCCTAAAAATGGTTAAAATCTGAGATGCCACAATTAGTAATCTTCTCTCCAAACCATTTAGAAATATGGACTGATATGATTTGTTTTGCTTTGCAGTTTGGAGAAAAAGGGTTTTGTGTTATAGCTAATGAGAGTTGCTGCTTAATCTCAGCGTTGCTAACAGCAAGAACATTTCCTGTCCTTAGCTCATTTTTACAGGTTTAATTAATAATGTAGACAGTTGAGTCTGCCTGCTTGAACTAAAATAATTAGCAGAGAGTAAACAAACACTTTAGGCTTCACTTTATGAATGGTGTGGTGCCACTTTAAATATTTAACGTTTTGATCTGAGTGACCAATCAATTCTTGAAAAGTGCCAGGTTACCCTGACAATCCAAGCAGGAAAGCTGAGTTGTGAGAAAAGGTAGGCTCCTGTAACTGCTTCTGACCAGCAAGGGCTGCAAGAAATGACATGTTAAAATGAATGTTAAAAAGGAGGGTATGAAAAGTTAGGAGCTGTCAGAAAAGGAATGGTAAAAAAAATCAGGAGGGGGAGAGGTTAAAGGGTGTTTAATGCAGCTCAATGACTAACTGATTAGTTAGATCTCCATGTGAGGTCTTAAGGAGACAAGTGTCTCATGCACATTTAAATCTCAGGTAGTGATTTATTCCTCTGTATATTCAGGGCAAGAAAAATGAAAATATGTCCCTCTTTGTCAAATTTATTGTCTTTTTCTTCTAAATTCTGATGGACTGGGGAAGAGGAGACCAAGACCCTGCCAGCAAAGCTGTCAAAGTTTGTGTGTTGAGCATGCTGAAACCAGTAGTGATTGCAGCTTTGACTGGGGGAACCATGTACACATGTTCTGAGCAACTTCATACACAATATTAAATTTAGCCTGCACTTAACAAACCTTGACTGCATTTCAGTGAAGCAATCTTAGGTGTAGTCCTGAACAAGGACCTTGATACTAATTACACTTAGTCTTTTCTTCATGTCATGGGATAGTCCTTTTGAATTATAGATATTTTGCAGTTCTATCAGAAACATTCAAAAACATGCTCCTTAAACTTAAGAATGTCTTTAATTTTGTAGATTATTTCTTGTAAACTCCAATATTTATTTTCTATAAGGTTTTATCTTTCTTGTTATAAAAATCATGAAAAATACTGAATATCTGATAAACACATCATAAAAACTTTAAACAATCTTTTTGATTCAGTCAAATGTAATACCCTTTCAACAGCATAAAATATTCAGAAAAACAGCTTTCCAGTTGGGTTTTTTTTTCAGTAGACTAGATAAAGATGCAACCAGGGAGGCTAGTGAATAATATGATGCTCTGGCTGGTGTAAACTCAAAAAAAAATCTGCAAAATTCTCTACTGTGCCCACTTTGATGAATTAGCTCTATTACTGCAGCCTGTGATGAGGCTTCTGAGCTGTAACTCACACAGTTTTCCCTCCAACTCTTTTTGTTGATCATGATTATACTTAGAAAGAGAGCCTTACCCACTTTTCATATTTCACACTGAATTTGCAGGATTGACAGAAAAACCACAAAAATATTTGCTTACCTGTTGTGTTTGGTACAAAAACCACTGCAAAATGTTTAATATGACTCCCAGGTGTGCCATTTGTGTACGGTTGCTTTCTAGAGAAAGATCAAGCTTTGGTTTTATTTTTCGGTAGGTCATGTTGCCTTCAACATTTTAAAGATGGTGCTGCAAGTCCATTGCCATTTGAGTAGGAGAAGTTTCCTGGAAGTGAGCTCTGGAGTGGCAGGAGGTTTTGAGGGGGTTTGAATACAGCCTCTGTGGGAAACTGGCTCCATCTCATCCTTGTGTTGGAGTGGGAGATTTTCATCTCTCAGTGACACAACAGCACTGAAGCATTAGATGTCTGAATCACTGTCACTGTCTTTTTACCTCTTTGGAAACAATCAACAAATTATCACAGTCATCTAAGAAAAAGGGAGACTAACAGGAGCTTCCATGTGAAGCGATTCAATTTTTTATTTATTCATTTGTAATAATCTTTGATGGCAGCATTTGGGTGCTTATTTGTTAAGGAAAATCCAAAGACAGATGTGAAAAATGAACACTTCATTTTGTTCAAATATTTCTTTTCTTTCACATTGTTTTTCTTTTCCAGATTAAAAATGTTCTTTTGATATATTGAAAATAAAATACCTTTCCTGACTGGGATTTTGCTCGTAATTGCCATAAAACTGAAAAATCTATTTTTAATCCAGTTCATCTATTAACTAAACTGGTTCTGAGCAACCAAGGGCCTCATTTTCACACTGTATCTATTCTCCCATCTGTAGAAACTGATGATGCAAGCATAAGGGAAGGAGTCAATACACTGTTCATCCTCTCTTCATGGCTTTTTCTGCGACACAGAAAACTCTAAAACTGGCAGCAGAAAGCCGTTAGAGCTGATCACTTTGTTGCCAAGGTAATAAAATCCATGAGCTTTCAGAATAAGCTGATTTCTTGCATGATATTTAATGTTCATGGCTGACTAAAAAAAAAAGGTAACAGCTTTTCATGGGAGATAAGATATACATCTTTTGGAATCGCAGTTTAAAATTTTGGGATAGTTTGAAGGTCCCCTATTAGATGAGGTGTGAACTAAGGAGGGAAAGGGATCTTAATTACCCAAGACTGCCAAGCCCAATGCCTCTGCATCCCAAGCCATTATTTCAAATATATGAATGCATGAGTGCACAGGGAATGGTAATGTTAGGATTTTTTTTCAGAATTGCGAGTAAAATTGAAATGATTGTGAATTATGATTGTCACCTATGATTTCTGAGGAGTGACTGTCCTCTATAAGGGAGAATGACCAGCTAGAAAACAGTCAGTTTTCAAGCATTCAGTCTCAACTGGGATTTTGTTTGTCTTATTTCTAACCTCTGTTACCAGTATATAAAAATATGACTTGAACTTTTGATTAATATGTTTTTTACTGCACCATTAAGCTTGTCTAGTTTACTAGCAGCATGGGGAAATTCACAAATACAACATTTTTTCCTACTCTCCAAATACAAATAAACTAGCTTGTGCAGGCATCCTCAAGGACCTGCATCCTGAAATACGTTTATGGAAGTTAATGTTCAGAGGATATTTGTGAGAAAATTGAAGTAAATCATATCAAGGCTCATATTACTAAGGTGCTGAATTGGGGGAAAGAATTTATTTTAGTGGAGACAAAATATCCCTCCAGCCAAAGAAAGAAGATACTCCAGAGCACTGGACTGAGCACAGGTGCCTTGTCATTGAAACCTCCATGGTTTGCCAGCCTGTCCACTGTGGCTGTGTGAGTGAGTGTTCCCCTTGGAGCTGAAGTTTTAGGAGACAAATTCACAGTACAGTAAATACTGATCATCTTTCTTAACTCTCATCTACCTCATTTGTCAACATGATGAATCTGTATATGCTCAAGGTTTTAAAAGATAATGTGGCTTGCTATTGGCTCTAATGGGGACTTTTTTTTTTTTAATAGTACGGACCATTGCTGTTCAGAGTAATTTTATTTCAATACACTCATTTTTCGTGTAAACAGTGGTCTGTTGCCATTTGGTCACATACACGCTGTTTTGCTACAGAAGCTGTTCATCAAAGTGTTGACATTTCATTTTAGTGCACGTTTGGAAAACAGAGATTGTTGTTGGTGGTGATTGTTGTTGTTTTGCTTTTATTTGGGAAATGCCATGTAGTGTATGTGAAAGCTCTGTGCACTTCCAGGAGTTTGGTCCCAGACAAAAATTCCTAGACATTTTAGGAGGAAAATTAGTACTTCACCCCCACCTTTTCTCACACTAAAGTGTAGCCTGCAACAATGCAGGCAGAGTTTAGAAAGAAATTAAAGGAAACACTTCCTCACACAGCATGAAGTCAGCCTGAGGAGTACAGTCACATAGTCACAGATTTGAATTTTGAAAGGACTGGATAATTTTATGACCAATAATAATATTTTTAGTTATGCATACTAAGTGAGGTATAATTGGATTTCCTGCTTCTTAGCATCAGTTACAGGGTCACTACATCACTACAGGGGCCAGGAAGGGATTTATTTACACACACCCTCATATGTTCCCACCCGTGCACTCTTCTGCATGCAGCAATGAATTTCAGTGACGTGTACTAGGGAATTCTCTGAATCATTGTGCACAAGCCACTAGCTCTGAATAGTTAAGGCCAACATCTACATGTCAACAAGAGCCCTGCAGAGGAACTGTAGAAATTGCAATACATTACTGCATGCTAAATCTGTGGAACATGCAAAATCTCTGTGCACTTTGTCCATTTTTTGAATGGACAATGCAAGTTTGGACTCAGTTGCAGAAGAAAAAGAAGCTTTCTTCTAAAGATCAGCTTTTAATATTCAAAAGGCTCCTGGCAATATGAAAAACAGTACTAGCCTCAGTCAATATCAGAGTGTCAGTTCTTGGCTGTAGACAGTCACTAAAATATGGTTGGAAATTTCATTAGCACATCCTTCATCCTCCTATCATGGTCATTTCAGAAATCAACAGGAATAAAAAAAATAGAGGAGCATATAATGGATGCAGGTTTTAAAGAACTACTGGTTTCTAGTAATTCTCTAGGTGAAAATTAAAAATTGATTTGAAAATTCAGAGGATAATTGGTGCAGAGAAAGTCCAGGCTATGAGTATGATAAAGTAGCACATGAAGCCTCTTTTTATTTTACTATTTTTCCTAACATGCTTTATGTTATCTACACTGGAACATGAATCTGTGGAAGAATAGGCTAATTAGTAGGATTATTAAAGGTATCATATATCATTATCAGCTCTTCCAGATACCAGAATAAGATCTTGAAACCTTTTCTATCACTGAGACTCTCTTTAGAATAGGAGAAGGGTTAGACACCAGAAAGAAGCCAATTAAAACCTGTACGTTCAGCATGCAGACTCCTAGAGAATGCCAAAGGCAGGCACTGAGGACCAGGACAAGCCTTATATCCTGCTCAGGCCACTACAGTTTGACCCAGTCATTAACTGTGCATGTCACTGAATTTCTTCTTTGGAGAGTTATGGTTTTTTTTAAATAAAAGTACAACACTTTTGCTGTTGAAATGCAAGAGGATAAATTCATTACTGGACTATCTGTAGTTTGAGCCATTCCCCAAGTTTGAGTCATGGGTTCAGTTTCATGAGGAGCCAGGGAAGGGGCAAATGCACAGGTACATTGCCATAGCATAGTTAGTGGTCCCTGATTGTGCAGGAGGAAATTAACTGCTTGCTGCTGACTGGAGACACAGGAAGCTTCCAGCTGAATGCTGGAGGAAACTTCATTGCTCCTAAGAATTGAATCACTGAGAGGGAGTCCTGCTGCCAGAAAGATATCTGCTAAATAGAAAATAATGAAACAGCCAGCTGTAGAAGCACTCCAACCCGAACCTTAAGTTTCTGTGGTCTCACAAGGTTTCATTTAGTTTATCTCCAATTCCTGTTTCATTCACTTTAGAACTAATAAGGAAAGATGGGAACTGCATCCCATACCTGCAACAAATAAGCCTCTTGCAGATCCCCTCATTGCTAGCCAGCCTGCCTTCACTGTATTGTAAAGTGTGATTGTAGGTAGCACACTCATAACTGGAAAACTTCAGCTAGAAGCATCCCCTTCTACTTACAGTCTATTCCCCTCACACAAAGGGCAATTTTTTCAGACTTTTACACTAAACTCTAACCATGCCAGAAAACTCAAACTAATAAAGTGTACATGATCTTACATATCACAGGATGGTAAAGTTGGAAGGGACCATGGTCGATCACCTGGTACAGCCTCAAGCAAAGGTAAATTGTGAACTGGATCATTCAAGTGATATTTAAGTTGTCTGAAGAGTGGTAGACAAGAAAAAGACAGAACAAGTATAATTACAGAGAACCAAAAAGAGTATTCTTACCTTAATGATAGCTTAATATCAAGAATTATTTGAATGTGATGAAACTACTAAAAGTATGTTAAACAGGAAGAAGTAGGCCAGCATATTATTATAACAAGGTGAGTTCAAAGGGCAGAGAGAAAAAAACAAAAAAGGGAAAAAATATCTGTTTTATTTTATGTGGTAAAATTTCTGAGTACTCATACTGGGAGTAGTGGAGAGTCAAGGGAACCCCCCGCCCCCCCCCCCCAGTTCTGTAAAAGGATCAGAAAAGCTGGTCACATTTTTCCTCAAAGAAAATAATTGACCTCAAAGAGCATCAAAAAGAAGGATATTTATAGGCTAATACAGAGAAAATACATCAATAGTGGGTAGAAAATTTAATTTATACAGAGATAGTAATTTTGTTTCTTTTGTTGAATCCTTATGTAGGATTCTGCACCAGGAAGAATGTTGAGGAAAGCTGTCACCATAGTCAAAAACCCAAATAGATTGGAATACATGTCAGGAGAACCACTGCAAGAAGACAAAAGGATAAGATGACATTTTTTATGATAAAAGCACAAGGGAATTTGGTATGGTATTTCAGACTACATGGTCTGAATTCTGTTGAATTCTATTCATTGTAATCATAGACTCTCTATTCTTCTTAAAAAATTGGGCCTCCAAATTAAATGCTATGTTTTGCCTAATTGTTACTGAAGGCCAAAGATAAAGCAGAGCATCTGGAATGGTATTATGCAGATTGAAACAAGCCCATGAGCTTTCATTGTATTTTAATTTCTGGAAGAACATAATCTAAAAAGGAAGGATGAGAGTGAAAAAAAAGCAACAACATGGGAAAGGCAACAGAGTAATCGAATTACTTTATGTTCCTTCAGTTATAGATATATACTAGTTTATGCCATCCAACATTTTCATTTAAGAGAACTATCAACAGAGAAATGGCTTTATGTGTGTTTGTACTGGTGTCACTGTAGCAGTGTCATTTTCTGTATACTGGTGGTCCAGAAGATGATGGCAAATATGTTATGGAAGGGTTCTGCAACTCATCCTAAATGAAAGAAGGACTGTGCTTCCTTTGCAGATTTTCCTAAATGCTTTTCCTTCCTCCCTATTGTTTCAGCACTCCAAACCAAAAGTCATTGCCATTAAAAAATATAAGTTTGTCTTTTGTGTATGGAAAGCATAATTAAATTACTGATGCTTTAAAAGATGGAGTTTAGATCCTGTTAAGCAGATTTTTATTTGTATTGATGAATTCATTTGACATCTGCTTACAACCTAAAATATTGCTGCTGTCATCTAATGACCAGACATTCTGACTCCATTCACTGGAAGTGTCATTCAATAGCTGCTCTTTAGCACTAAATGTTGCATTACACAGAACGATGGAATATTATGAATTTAATATATTTTAATTATTTTTCGAATGTCATGATTGAGCATTATGAAGCAGGTGTTCTTGTAAGAGTCAAACATAGTGCATTATCTACAAAGCAATTTTATTAAAATAGTTAGAAATGTTGTGTTTGAAGTGTCTGAAAGCTTTAAATTTCATGTAGGGATATTATCCTCTGCCCAGTCATTTCCTTTGAATACGAATGCATGCAAATTTTCATTTCCTTACACACAATAATTTTTCAAGAGAAGATGAGTGTTCCTTAGGTTTTTCCATTTAATTTGCAAGCACTCTACTTTAGCATTCTCTCTGCCATTTCTGAACGCTGAAAAAAATATCCTGTAAATCGATGGAAACACACTGCTAGGAGCTGGACTGGCATAAAACACCACATCTTGCTGGACACTCCATTATTTTTATGAAGTGCTGAATACATTCACTATGCACTGGTACCACAGTAAATTAATTGAACTGCAAATAAACTTGGATTAAGAAGAAAGATGCTCAACAGGAGTAACAGCAATAAATGACTCTTTAAATATGAGGTACACTAACTGAGCTACTCCCTAAGTAATAGTTTGATTTGGTAGATTTAGTCGTTTTTTGCAGCAGTGTGAGAACATTCCCCTTGGACTTTTGCATAGAAAAGACTGACACAATGTTTCAGGAAAGAAGGAGAGAAAATTACAACAGCCCTAGCCTTGAATCAAGGTTAAAGGCCTTCTTCTTTGATGTGCACATGCACAGTGAAATGTTGGGGTGGGTGGGATAGAGGAACTTGGATTTGGTGGGAAAGGGGATGGTGATTCTCTAATAATGATGCTGTCAGAGAGCTGTGGGAAAAGGCAAGAGGCCTGATATTTTGTGAGAACACATAGATAGGCTCCAAAACCCAGGTTCAGATACTGAATATAAGTGGCTTTTGAAAAGGCTAAGCTGCCAGTGGCTCCCTTTGTCTTCCTTCAGTGGCAGATGATGTTTTCTACTTTATGTTTTAAATAGGATTAGCTGATACAGCATAAAATAATACACTTCTGAAAATCTAACTTAATTTATTACATCCTTACTACAGTATTTTATTTGACCTACAGTGTGAGAAGGGATGCTATGTCCCAGCATGTGTCCTTCCTCTAAATTTTATTTCTAAAAGTACAGGCAGGAAAGATACTGCAGAAAAGCTAACAGTCAGTTATACTTGGGAGGATCAGGGAAATATTTACTTACCCAAATGTAGGCAATTACTGTGTCAGTTTTGATATTTCAGCACATCACCAATAGTAATTTTCAAAGGAATGCTGTCCATTCTAGATGTCTTGTTTTAATCTTTTTTTTTTTCTGTTGGTGTTTGCCTTTAACTCTTCATTCACACATAGTAACCTCCAGCATCTGTATGTACTGTGCAGCTGTCTCCACCAACCCATATATTTCATTCCACCTTCAGAAAGATCTCATTATTTATGCTAATTATTAATTAATTAGGAATGGAATTTATACTTGCATAGCAGATCATTTCCCAGCAGCCCTGGCTAACTGGAGAGGTCCCAGGTGAGTGGGGGCTAGCCAGTGTGGCGCCTGTCTATAAGAATGGCGGAAGGAGGATTTGGGGAGCTATAGCCCTGTCAGTCTGACCTGGGTTCTGGGGAATGGCATGGAGTTGATTATATTGACTGCAGTCACCTAGAACATGAAGGACAAGCAGGGGATCAGGCCCAGCCAACACAGGTTTATGAAAGGCAAGTCCTGCTTGACCAACCTGATCTCCTTTTACAAGAAGGTGACCTGCTTAGTAGATGAAGGGAAGGCTCCGGTTATTGTCTACCTGGACTTTAATAAAGCCTTTGACACCATTTCCCACAGTGTTCTCCTGAATAAACTGGCTGTGCGTGGCTTGGATAAGTGGGTAAAAAAACGGCTGGACAGTCAGGTTCAGAGTGGTGGTGACTGGGGTTGCATCCATCTGGTGTTTCCCAGGGCTCTGTATTGGAGCCAATCCTGTTTAATGTCTGTATCAAAAACTTGAATGAGGAGATTGAGTGCACCCTCATTTTGCAGATGACACAAGTAGGGGGGGAAGTGTTGATCTTCTGGAGGGCAGGGAGCTTGTACTGAGGGATGTTGGCAAGCTGGATTGATGTACAAAGCCAGCTGTATGAGGTTCAGCACGGCCAAGTGCTGGGTCCTGCCTTTGGGGTCATTACAACCCCAGGCATTGCAACAGGCTGGGGGCAGCAGCTGGAAGGATGCCAAGTGGATGGGGATCTGGATATGCTGGTCAGCAGCAGCTGAACATGACCCGGGTGGCCAAGAAGGCCAATGGCATCCTGGCCTGGATCAGCAGTGGTGTGGCCAGCAGGAGCAGGGCAGTGACCGTCGCCCTGTACTGGGCACTGCTGAGGCCACAGCTCCAATCCTGTGCTCAGTTCTGGGCCTCTCACTGCAATAAAGGCATTGAGGGGCAAAGGAGCTGGAGAATGTTCTGGAGCTCAAGTCTGATGAGGAACACCTGAGGGAGCTGGGGGTGTTCAACCTGGAGGAAAGGTGGCTCAGGGACATCCTAACTCTACAACTGCCTGAAAGGAGGGTGTAGTCAGATGGGGTTGGTCTCTTCTCCCAGGTGGCAAGTGGTAAGACAAGGGGAAAATGCCTCAAGTGGCACTAGGGCATATTTAGATTGGATATTAGGAAACATTTCTTCCCTAAAAGGATTATCAAGATTTGAACCTGTCCAGGGAAGTGGTGGAATGATCATCCCTGGAGGTGTTTAAATGACTTGTAGATGTGGTTCTCAGTAACATGATTTACTGATGAACTTGGCAGTTCTGGGATAATGGTTGGACTTGAGGACCTTAGGGTCTTTTCCATCCTAATCAATTTTATAATTCTATGATCTGTGGAAAATAACTGCATAGGTCTTTTTCACTATTTATCCTTGTATCCAAGAGGGTTTTCCTAATGAAGAAAAATACATGAAATGCTTTGATCTAAGGTCAAGATAAATAATATTTAGGAATTCTGTGGCCATTCCTTGTATTCTCAAATAGAGAATTAAAAAAAAATCTTCTAGTGTTATAGTGGAAATGCTGTAGCATGGGGAGATGGAACACTCTACACCGACCAAGGAGAGAAAGTCTACAAGGCAGTTGCTGTGGGAATTGTAAAGCCTCTGAGCCCTAGCCTTACTGTCTGTGAAACAGATATGATAGTTATCCATCTTTAAAATCTACAGTGATTAAATCTAGAGGAATGTTTGTATTACTGAGCCTGAGCTGGTGATGTTTAAATACAGGTAGAGTCACATCACCTGGTTTCTCTGACAAGCTTAGTGAGATGCACACTAAGATGGACACCATGGGTTCACTGAACTCAGTAGAAACACTCCAAATGTGTTAATTAGGCTTTAATTCAAAATATTAGCATGTGCTACATTTTTAAAATTGGCAGTAACACTTCTTTCTATTCATGCATTCATGTCGAGTTTTGCTTTGTTTGTCAAGGCAGTGCAGTGCTCTGTTTACAGATCAATTTTCTCAAAAGCAGTAAAAAGTGTTTGACGAAAGAGGATAATGTTCTGCTTAAAGGTGGTAAACCTTTTTCAATATGTTGTTCACTGTATTTCTTTTGAAATTTTATTACGTGAATTTCTGTGTTGACTCTTAAGGGTTGAAGTCACTATTTGAAATGAAAATATGGCTGAGGTTTTTTTCTCTCCTGTTTTACTTGATTCTTTATTTTACATTTTGAGTGATTATTTCAACAGTGTAAGTCTTCCTAACAGAAATTTCATATGTTCTGAGATATTTGCAGAGAAGTTACCCTGCAAGCGAACAAAAGGCAAATGATAGATTTCATGTCTTACTAAACAAAATGAAAACTATTTTTGCCTTAAAAATATTTTTAGTTTTTATTAATAAGCATCCAGTGATTTGTTACTTAAAAGTAAATAGTTTAAGGAAAATGAAATTATCACCTTTAAGTACTCAAATAGCAGATCTCAGTTCCAAATTTACTTGTCATATGGAGCAGAATGAAATCAGCATTGTATTTAAAATTTCAGATTTAGACTTTTAAAAGGTGTGTTTAGGAAGACGTTCTGTACAGGTTTGAATTGTGTGTACATACATGCATATACACATAGTGATTTAGTTTACATACACATGTAAAAGCCTACTCTGTATTTTTGCTTACAATAACAGGCTCATGAATGACACAGAAATGAACTGCCCCATCTATAATTCAGTAGCATAATAAAATCATGCATGTAAAGTGATTTCCAGAATAACCCTCTTCAAGACTTTCATTTTGCCCAAAGCATTTTACAGTCAATGCACAGCTACAGCTTGTACTTCCTAAGATGTCATACTGTTTATACTTGTTCAGAGGTTGAATGGAATATGACCTAAACTACAAGAGGGACCAGATGCTGCAATGAGTTCTACATATAGCATTTCTATTGCAGTCATGTGTATTCAGATCTATTAGCTAGATATGGATTTCAGAATCATGACTATGGCTCTGATATTTGGATAAAACCAGAGTTCAGTGTCTGAGCTGTCATCTGGAGTAAGTCTTCAACTAATGTTGAATCTTGTATAGTGCTGACCACCAGATATTATTTTTTGCAACTTTATAACATCTCTTACTTCTTCAAATACCTCAATAAATCACTATTTCAATTACATTTTCTCAGATTTTGAACTGAGAAATGAGCTATTGTGTCTTGAAAATATTTTGCATCAAAGAAAAAGGTTTGAGTTTCATTATTTTGCTTTGTTGACTAAAGAAGTAAGCATCATATTTCTCAAACAGTAACACTAAAGCTTTGAAGTCTTCTAGTTGATCAACTTCTTTAATGAGAGAACATAAAGTTGCTCATGCTCAGAAACATCTTTTCCTTTGTTAAATAATACACAGCTATTTTCAATACTTCCACAATGTATCAGTGCCTTTATAGTTACTGAGAGTTTTAGGACTGCAATATGATTTACCTTTCAGGCTGTTCCATTTGTATAGCACATTCATTTTTTGCCTTTAAGAAGAGGAGCAGAGATGATCACATAACTTACACCAAAAATATCAAAATAATCATGCTTAAAATATATAACAAAACTTACCTTAGTAGATAAATATTTCTAAGTGTTCATCAATACAGAATTCTAAAAGTGAAAAATACACATACACTCAGAAATTAATTAATCACTTCTTCCCATGTAAAACTCTGTGAATTCTGTAGCTTAATTCAAATTAAAAGGAGTAACTGCGAGAAGCAATTAAAGAAATCTGTATGAAAATACTTGCATAGTATGCAAACAACCTTCCAACTTTATTAAACCCTTCTTCCATCACAAGCTGTGTGACAAAACCACACTGACTGCAACTAAGGACCCACATACTACAAAGGTGAACACTGCCAACAATTTTGAAGAATACTGACAGTTGTGTTATTCAGAAGTCTTTGCCTGTGTGCACTGTTTTCCACTTGTGTTTTCTTTCAGCATTGCAGCTATATACACATGGATCAAATGAGTTCTACCAGTTGTTTAATACTAGTAGTTTCCATTTAAAACCTCTAGTCCTTTTTCATGTAGTCTACCTGTAGTATTTTTGCACATCGAATCACTGGAAATGTTAATTAAAAAAAAAAATCAAAAAACAACAAAGCAAGCAACATTTGAAGAACATCTCTTTTTTTGCCAATATTTAGGTTTTTTTGTTTAAAGTACTGTCTGTGCATCCTAGGCAAACGTAGCCATCTTCAGCTGGGAATCTTTTTCCACTTCAAATGTTTAGCCTAGTGTTTCTAAACAGTCCCTGCTATCCCTCTCCCCTTAAATCAGAGAAAACACTGCAAACCTGAAAAAACACCAGGTCGATGACAGTTCCCTTCCCAGATGGATTTTCTTTCTCTGTTATGTTGTTTGTATTGCCTGTTCTGCTTACAGCTAATGTGGTAAGACTCCAAGGAACAAAAAGCAGATCTTAACTTTTTTGAAGAATAAAGATATTCAGATTTTTCCTGTACTAAGAAGTAACATTGATACAATGTATGTTCAAGGATATTTATTGACTGCTATGTTACTGAGCACGGGATAAAATTTCATCTTACCCTTAAATGCTGAAGACAGTGCTGAACAAATTATATCAATTAAACCAGCAGTGAATGAAATCTACATTTTATTAAAAATTAGATTGTTGGTGCTTAAAGATCTTGACTTCACTTTATCCCAATCTGCCTTTTTCCTAATCAATTTCAGATGGCAAATACATTCTTTTAAAGTCTTTTAAATGGCATGGTGATGAGACTTTGCAGAAAGTGGCTTAGGTAATCTAAATGTTACCTTATATCTTGACAAATATATGCTTATTGTAATGGCATACTTTGTGTCCTGTACATGGGAAGACTGTGAATCTCAGAAATAAAGTACTATGTAATGAATTAACTCCAGTGATAACTACCCTTTTTATTATACAGCAGAGTAAACAGCTATTAATTTATAACACGTAAATTGGAAATCTGAGAACCATATCACTTGCTGTAGTGGGATATATTCTTACAGAACATGATTACTTCCATAATTCTTGAATATATAAGAATTGCTGTGAAGCAGAACAGTCAGACATTCCCATTAAGAGGCATCAACTGCTACCTCATTAAAAGACAAAAGAATCTATGGTCATGGGAAGAATCTACAAGTCGTTCCATTTCTAAATTAAAACCTGAAATAGTTTGAGGATAATGAGAATAAAGATAAAGGTTTGAAAGCTTAGTACTTGCTATGAAAAAATATCCTATTCAGCGTATCTTTGAAAGGGTTGAAATATGACAGACCCCTGTATAGCTTAAAAACTGTTGCAATTGACCTCAGAAAAGTGGACATGCTTTTAATTTGAGGTACTTTTTAAGAAAGAAAAGAAAACACCAAAGAAAATAAAACCTGATTCAGAAAGATATAAGCATTGAAAGTTTTGCATTTAAAGAGATACTAATTTTTCAGCTTTTTAGGACTGTTCCAGAGCTTACACTTTGGTTATCTGTAGCTACTAGTGGGTGTTTTTGACATTAGATGCTACTTGACTGAACATAGAGGAATTCCAGGCAGCACAATTCTAAAGTCTCCTTTTGTAAAATGTCTTCAGAGCAGCTGCCCACTACTGGGGTTCTGAGCTGACCTATGGAGACCTCTTGGGTGCTTCTTTTACTCAGCTGCCTTATGAATGAATTTTAAGATCCTGAATTAGGAACTCAGAATTATGTGATGGGAAAGAAACATCTCCCATTTATATACCAGAATATCTAACTCAGGCAGTTCGTGTATGAAAAGCTTCATGTGTAGAGTTCATTATTTTTTAGAAAGGCAGAACACTTGCAAATATTTACTAAATAAGAATTTTTCCCTTTGCAAAACTACAGCTTCACAAAAGTCTTTTCCCTATTACTGGTTAATATTTTGTTTAATTTTTTTCCTTTATATTTATGAGCATTTATCACCATATAATCTATACTTGTAAGACAAAATATAGAAAATGAAGATATATAGCCCATGTACTGAGTAGAGAAATTCACCATTGTTAAATTTTACTGTAGAGTTTTGAATATCCTGAAAAATGAAAATACCATTTGATGAGACATGATGCACATTAAGCAAGGTCTTTGACCAGTCAGTTTTGTTAATGTAACTTGATAGCTTGGATTTGCACACTGAAGAATGCAGCTTCAGTCTTGGACTGGTTGTGATGCCTCTCCTGGGTTTTCTTTCATTCTACTCCTTTAGTATGCAATGCCATGCGTTAATTTAAATTCAGTATTTGGTAATGGCCAGAACACAAGAGAGGTTCAGTGAAGCTCATTATCAGATACTTTGGGATGCACATAGTCCCCTGCAAACTCTTTCCTTTTTCAGCCCCAGGTCCTGAGTGGGGCTGTCCTGAAGGTTTCTCCATCCCAGCTCATTGTTAAGACCTGTGCAATTCCTTCCCTAAAGCTCTCTCCTTTCAATTTTACTGCAAGGATCTGAATATTTTTGCCCTCGGGCTCTATTCTTTCAGACTGATCATCAGGGTTTGAATGAATGTTGCCTCTGGGTTGTCTCTTTTCAGTTGCAATTTCAGCGTTGGAGCTCTTGCTGCCCTCACATTTTTACCTTTCAGTTTCAGTATTTGGGCTTAAAGACCCACTGGCTATAAAAGACTTCCCATTTTAATATTTTCTTGTGTCATCCTTCAGTTGGATGTACTTGCATTGCTCTTATTGATGATCCCTTCCTTTTTACATTTCTCAATATTCACCAAATTGCTTTGTGCACAATTTTACTATTATTTCCACTTCTACTTTCATTCCATGTTGCAATATAGTGAGAATTTTAATTAATTATTTATTGAATAATTTTTTGAAATCAATTACAATTTCTGCTTGAATTTGATGATGAAAACTGACATCAGTTTATCTCAGTGATAAACTACTGCAAAAGTGAATATGGACACATAAAGCCTTTCCAGGAGAATTTTTTGTCTGTTTGCTTTTCCCCAGAAGTAATTTACATATCAGAATGCTTGAAGCTCAAATTGCAAAGATATTTTCCTTTGCTCCCCATGACAAAGATTTGCTATTTAGGTTCTTGAATTCAGGTATTTCACATCAGAGGCTGTTTAACTCAGGCCCTGACACCTGTTACAAGAAGCTCATTGAAAATGTTGAAAGAGTTTCAGTGGGACAGGAGCTTATAAGGGACAGATTTATCAAGTCAGTAAAAATGTTAATAGGATTCTAAATTGATTTATAGAAATCCCCACTTATCACATGCATAACTTTGTTATTTTCAAGCTGAGGTTCATTAACTGTAAGGACTGCATGATTCAGGATGCAATCATGGTTCAGAGCATGAGGTTTGATTATTATCATTCAAGATTAATAAATCCATACTGTGTGCATGAAACACAGAAGCTCTTTTGGACTGTTTCTTTTTCGGTTGGGTTGTTGGTTTTTTTTTTTGAAATCTAGTGATAGCTTCCTACACCTCTGGGATGTGTTCAGCCATCTCCAGAACACATTTCATTCCATTCCTCTCTACATGTTTGACATAGTGTAAACCCAAACTCTTTAAATCTAGAACTACATTCACATCTACCTTACAATAACCAGTCTTGTTTCTTATGGTTTTAAGATGACTTACAACAGTCTCTTGGTGTATTAGTGATTAATAGTTGTCTGTTGCTTTTATTTCCCTTTATTACAATCACTTTGTCATATTTCATTGAAGTAAGGAAGAGCCAGGCTTTTAACTTCTTGATCTGTTTCACAAAAAAAAAAAAATAAACCTAGACTTGCTAGATTTATTATTTATATTTGTTAAATTTTACTGCAGGTGGTTTAAAAGGGTCACAGGCTGTGGCCATTTAAGAACCTAAGAGTTTTGACAAATAAGTATTTCCCAGACAGTAAGTAGTTATTATATATGATGTGTTTCACAGCAAGTTTCCATGGAAATATGATTTATATTGCCCATTAAAAGTTCAGTGTCATTGCTCTTTTATCAAGCTACATCACATTACCTCACATATTGTATGGGATGCTGTAGGAGAGGAAAGACAGTTGGAAAATTAATTGAATATCTGAAAAGCAGTTATTTGTTACCTTACAGTCATCTGAAAAAGTATATTTTAATTCTTGAAAATGGAATTTAGACTCCAAGTCATGAATGTGTAGGAAATCTCAATGTCTTGTTTATCCTCTTTTTCAACAGAAGTGAATGGTGCAAGGCTATGGAGGGGAAAAAAAACAACAAACTTGAAGTGTTCCTAAAATAAATCAATAAATTTGGGGGTTTTGCTGACATTTATTAAACATGTGATGTGATTTTCCTGATTGAGTACACAGCAAAATCAAAGTTGTTTTTTTTCCAAAAATATGTTCCATGAGACATCTTGTGCAATGAGGTCGTATGAATCATTCCTAATTAAAGTAAGACTTTTTGTCTAAACAATTATTAATTCAATTTAGAAGAACAACTATGTGCATTCATCAGCATAGTGTCACCTGTGTATGAAATAATAAATCTAAAAAGATTTTTAAATTTGTTTTGTAGGTAAGCGAACTTTACAAAAAATGTTTGAAAAAGGAGTATGTCTGAAATGCTAATAAGTCTTGGAAAATTCTATTTTGTCTTATTCAGGATCTGGGATTTGAGAATTCAATGTATTTAACCTTTATTCATTTTTTTCCCATGCCAGGGTGTTTGTTAGGTTTATGTATGTCAGACTAGGCTTTACAGACCTCTCTTTTGTGATATTCTTTGAAAATACTTAAATGACTGATACCTCCAAGTTTTGACCTCTCATTAAAACCTCAGACCATTGTGCTTATTTGTCATATTTTCTGTTTAATGGGTGATTTTGTCCTAACGATCTCTATTCTGTCACTTTATCCAAACTTTGAAATTCAAGCATGCTCTTTTATTTATATTCAGTCATTGTTTATTAAACAAACAAACAAACAAACAAACCCAAAAAAAACCCTATTCCAAAATGTTCTCTTGGACTCATTGTAAATTTTGAGCATCTGATATGGATTATCATGGAACCTCTGTTTATCTGTCGTGGTTTAGAAATGGTATTCTCCTATTTAATACAGCCACTATAAAAGCCATGTGTCGCTTTCCCTTCCTGTCCCCTCCAACTGGAGCCACAGAAGGCAAAGATTACAGGTTGAGACAAGAAAAATTTACTGGAAACAGCAATAAGGCAAGCAAACAAAGAGTAACAGCAACAATATTAATAACAAAAGGTATAAAAAAAATAAACTATTTACATGGAAATTCCCTGGCATTAAACAAATACTGGACCACTCCATCTGCCAGGTTTTATCAACTGGAAGGAACCCCATCTTCCCAGAAGAGAGAGAGAGAGAGTCTCTTTCTTCCACTCCTGGAGGTGATACAGAATAACTCCCAGAATAACTGCTGGCTCCTGGCTTCTGCAGAAAAATTAATCCCATCCTGGCTGGAACCAGGTCACTGTCACAGAACAGATACAATGGACCAAGCTACTCTGACATAATATACATTTATTTGTAAACAATATCAGATTTTATTTTTTTGTCTATTATACTGAAGAAATACTATGTTAGTAGAGCAGATTAAAAGTTATTTTGAGTTACTT
The DNA here is from genome assembly GCA_025920805.1 of Petroica traversi. NCBI lineage: Eukaryota > Metazoa > Chordata > Aves > Passeriformes > Petroicidae > Petroica > Petroica traversi. The sequence goes on along the minus strand of JAHLSL010000080.1, from coordinate 1,512,474 downwards.
TCTCAAGATAAGTACTTTGTGTTACAGTGCCGCTATCTCACGGGCAGATCTTTTTTTGATAGAAACCAACACACCTCTACTGAAGACAATTAAAATAAATTTTGCTAACAATCTGACTGCAAAATTTCCCACATCTGCCCTTCTTTAATGAGAAAGAAAGAGCAGTTGGAGAAAGGCACTAATGAAGAACTTTATCATGGAATATATGCAAAATCTGAATAATCAAATAAAACAAAAAAAAAATTAACTTGCTCTTGTTAATGTCCCTCACTACTGCTAAATCTGCTAAAATTCGTGCATATGACTGCAGAGAAATTACATTAATTTGTATGGAGGCAATATATACAACTTTTGACGCACCAGATTGTAATTAAGGCATGCAATTTTTATTTTTTTGTAGTCATAGCTACAACAGTAATATATTCTTTACTATTTTATTGCTATTTAGATATGGTGCACTTAAGGGTACCCTGATAAGAAATGGTATGAGATTCAGTGTGTGGAGCAAAAAGGTTGTGATATAGCTTTAACTATGTTCTTAATATACATTTGCTCCAATGAGAATTCTTCAGATAGTTGTTTTCTCGGTGCATAAACTTACAAAGATGACAATCAAAGCCAGTCAATAGCAACAATGTACGGTCTTGTAATCTATTATTTACTGTTACTTTACACTTCTGAAAAATGATCCTTTTGATGCTTTTTATAATTTTGTTTCGTTCTTACAATAAAGTAGAACAAATCTGAAAATCGTGCCTTTGTACACTTCTTTGGATCACATGGGTATGTTCATCCATTGTGATGAATTACAAAGTCTCAAACAGATGCAGGACTATACAAACCAGTAAAGATATGGTAGATATTTTATATGTACTTCAGAAAGATGATTTTTTTTTTATTTCAAATTTTCTTTTTAGGAATGCTTCATCATTTCACTGTACTTCATTCTTCTCAAATAGCTGAGGCTTTACACTTTTATATTGAATTTAAATTATAACAGAACACAACCTATTGCAGTCAGATACAGGATATTCTGTTTACTTGTTTACTTCTGCACCTTCTCTAAGCTGAAATATCAATTTTATTTTCCAAAGAAGAGACCTTTCTTAAGGAATAGGCACTGGAACAAAACATAGACTCTTTGCTAGCAAAAGGAACTGGAGTTAAAAATATAAGATTTTTGTTACACCTGGCATAATCACTGAGACATGGGAACGATCTTCTGCATTGTAAGTAAGTTATATAAAAAATAAATACATTATTTTCTCAATACCTTATAAGGAAGCTGCAGTCTTTCAAAGCTTTATTACAACACATTCCTTGTGCCTTACATTTGCAAATGCTGTCTGTGATGATAAAGTTATACAAAATCGAGGGCAAGACAAGTCCTGAACTATAAAGTTATTTAGTTCTGGCTCTTTATTGCATGAGGTCAAAATATGAAGCTCAAGGATATGCAGATGGACTCAAAACTCATTGGTCTCTGAAAGTGGCATTGATTTCTCCCCACAGCACTTCTGTTTTGTCCAACACTTGTAAGAAAGATGAGCTGTTTATTTTTGTCTTTTTGCAAATATCCAACACGTTCCTTGCAATATGAATGTCAAATATTTCTGTTATGTATCTATGTAGCTATGTATCTACAGAGGAGGGATATGTACACTGTGGATTTCTTCATCTAGGGTAATTTCCCTGAACTTGTCTTATATATATTTCCAGAGCATCATCCGTTTCACTTTAAGGCAGATATTGAAAGCAAATGAGATGGATTATGTTCTAAAAGTGACTGGGCTTTTTTTTCTCTTCTGTAGAAAGAGAGCCTAGGGTTACCTGCAAAGGTATAAAGGAATAGAGCTGATGTGTGCAGTTAAGTGTGATGAATATCCACCTTACATGGGTTAAGTTCTTGTAAAAATATTTTTTTAGACACAAATACTCATTAATGTAAATTAGAATAACTCCATTGACCAGAAAAAAGCAAGACATTTGGTTATACAAGGAAGAGAAGCTATGATTTTTATCCAAAAAGACAGAAATTTTCACAATCCTGAGATGACCATTGACAAATAAGTTTAAAGAATTTTACCATATTTTACCATATACACGTTGTAAACAGGAATTTGAATTACTAGGAAGTACAAGAATACGTAATAAGAGTAGGAATGAACTGACACTGAGCTAAGCTTTTGACCAGACTGTTCTCCTTTTGACCTCAGCAGGAGACTGTGGTAGGGAAGGAAAGAATTTCCATTGTGTCCACTAGAACTGATCCTCTCATTTCAGTGCAGAGTGAGCACTGAAGAGTGAGCCATCCTCAGTGGGCAGACTTGCAACACTGCATATTAAACACCCCAGGCATGTTTCTCTCTTCTTGAAAAAGTGTCTAAAACTTTTTTTCCAGTGCCATGACTTCACCATCTGCAAAAAAGAATATTTTTTTTTGTCACTTACCTCCTTCTACCACAGCAGTTTTTGTTGCAACACCTCTGTAAGAAGAGCTTTGCCGCCTTAATCTTACTACACTGTAATTTATCTTTGAGGTGATGGCCCCTATAAAATTAAAACCTGTATTGAACTAGATTAAAAAAAGCTTATCCTCTGAAAATATTGAGGACTAAAGAAAGTACTTGAGTGCTAACCTGAAATGATTGACCATAAAAAAATGCGTTAAGAAAAATTAAGTTACTTAAAATTATCAGAATTTCAATAAATTATATTTTTCATTCAATTTTAATGGAGAATGTTATAGCTTAATCTTTTAGAATGTGTTTTGCTAAACATGGGGTTTGAAACAAACAAAAAGAACATTCTGAACCAAGAAAACACAAGATTATCAGTAAAATTATAAAAATACTCTTCTGGGATGGTTAGATTTTTAAAATTAATTTTTCAAGGCCTCATCACAAAGGTGTGTTTGGTTTTGGGTTTTTTATCTTTCATAAGCGTTTTTCAGGAAACAAATAATTAAATTAAATTTTAAATTACAGGAATAATAAAATAGTAGTAGAATAAAATCCATAGTAAGTTTACCTAGAATATCACTGGATATTGATCTGAGACTGGCATAATGACTTTTTGCTATATCATCCTGCCTATCTTGCTGTGAAATCTCACCCAAAATTTTCCTTTCTATGCCTGTATTCGTGATCTTTTATCTGTGAAAGTAACAGAAGCACCACTTTTTCCCTCTTATTCTAATCAAACCTTTTCTTCATGAGAAACACTTCCAGATTCTCCTACACCAAATATAGCATCACAGAAAACTTAGCATTCGAAAATATGATTCTTGGTAATGTCGTACTGAAGTGAGCTCACCCCAAAACTATCTGCTTTCAATAGATAACCCTTCAGGTATTTAGAGTTCACTTCTGGCAGTTCTGGGTTATGAATAAGTCACATTCTTATCAGCATCTCCAGTAACTTATCTATAAACTGAAGGGAATTGTTTTAATTTTCTCTTAAACATTTTTAAATCCTTCTTCCTTTGTAGCAATTGAGCTATCTCTAAAGTATGCATATGTATATAGTTACACTTTTTTTTACATGTATGCATATATATTTATAATAAAGAGAAGAAAGTTGTGGTTGTCTTTACCAGATGGTGCAGCCTTTGAGAAGATATTTGTACAACATTCCTAAAATGATGTGTATATTTTAAAATGTTAATATGCATTCTTTGCAGATCAGAAAAAATAATCCATATTTAGCTACCCATCTCCTCTGATACAATTTTTCAGTGAACAATCAGCAACTTTTCAATATCTGTTGATACAAGTGGAAAGAAAGCACACACTAAATTTTTGTATGGACTGTTGAAACCTTAATGAGTCAGGCAGCATAAAAACAACAAAATATTAAGATCTGTCATGAGGAAAATAATGCTACCATTTATATTTTGCTTAACACAACCAAGGCTTTTAATATTTTATATACTTGCTGTAAATAAACCTAAACCTTTTCCTTATTCCACACCTGTCTGGTTTAGACACCAGAAGAAACCGAGTAAATGCTCTCATCTCAGTGTGGTGTATGACAAATACACCTCATGGCTATTCCTAAAATCCCAGAATTGTTGGAATTCAGCCAGTTCATGGCTCCATCAATTGCTGATAGATATTCTTCCATTGTCATGCCTTATCTCACCATGTTCAATGCTGTTGAGCTCTCAGAAACATATTTCAGCAGTAAACGATTCAGCAAGCAGAGAGAAATATAGAAAAAATTTTATATTTTCAGAACTGGGCATTAGATATGCAGAAAATCTGATATGCTTTTTTCTGGTAGCACCTGAACTTAACTCCCCCTTTCTATGAGTTATGCAAGCCTGCCATTCCTTCTGTGATGCTGAGAGACAAAAAACCTGACCATACCCTTAACTGTTTTTGCAAATCATTACTGAATTTTGTCTGGATTGTATCTATCCCAGAGACTGAGGATGTGTCTTCAACAGCATTTTAATTCAAAAAAAGAGTGCACATTTTAACTGAATCTCCTTGTCATTCTTAACTCTGCTTTGAGTAACACCCCAGAGCAGGCTTGGAGGATATGAACTCTTGGATGAACTACACTTGTGTTTCAGTAGCACACTTAATGCAGTGTAACAGTTAGGCATTCATGAATACAAATTTTATGCCATAGGTAGAAAACTAATTTGTAGGAAGCTCTTAAAATTTTTCTCAACCTGTGATTTGCAACGTAGAGGGCAATGCAAGAGCTGTACCAATACTAGTCAGTGACACTGCTGCTGCCTACTAGTCCAGCTCTGTTTTCTTAGCCGATGTATTTGTTTCCATTAAAAGCAAAAAAAGCTCCAAAAATTTCAAGTCTTTTCCAGCCTTAAAGATTTAATGACTGTATTTCTTAAGCCTTTTCACCAGTTATTTTAAAGCCATTGGTGATGGTGTTTTCTTTGGGTCCTAATCCTTTCTCATATGCTTAGACTTTCTCCACTAGGTTTATAATATGACTTATTAGTATCTTAAGATCATGTCAGTTCATGCAGAATAGCATGATGTTTTATTTTGTCAAATTCCTTGCATTATTTTGCATTTAAAGGAATCACAGAAATCATGCTGTGACCTCAGTCACATAATGAGTTTTGTGGAAGTTCTACCTAGACTGGTGGTATTTGGAATTTTTATTTAATGGAAGAATGTGATGTTTTTATATAAAATGAAGTTCTTAACAGACTTTTCAATACAGTAAATTATTCTGGCTTGGTATCAGACCACATTATAGTATGTAATCCATATAATATTGTATACATATAGTTACAAAAAAAAAGTCAAATATTGCTGTAAAGGCTGAAATGCAACAAAGCAATAAAAATCAAATATAATTGTTAACATAGCAAAGTTTGTCTGTATTTGTTAAGATGTGAATAGTGAGAGATGCTTCTGCTGGAATTAAGGTGCAAATGAGATGATGTCCTAAAGATGCAGATTTTATTTAACAATGAATCTGTGGTAGAGAGAGAGAAAGAAATAGAAAAGATGGAGGACAAAGAGAGAAATCACAGTCCATGGATCCAGCAGTGTCCTGTTGGTCTTTCCTCACCCTGGGCTTCTTGATATGCAGGGTCCTGAGGTCATTCAATTTTTTGTCCATTTATGCATTTTAGCAAGCAAAACTGATTTCAGCACAGTTGCTGAGTTACATTTCCTTGTGACTCTTAAATTCTGCCTTCTTCATGTCCATTATCAGCCATACATTCTTCTCCCCCAGGTTTGTTATGTTCCCCTGGGTCTGAGATAACACCCAGACAAGAGTACCAGGTTTGTCTTATCTCTGGTGTGGGGGCTTTTCCACAGAGCATATTGAGGGGGCAGGTGGTTCAGTGATGGGTTGGTGGTCCCAGATTCCCTCTGTCCCATAACTCGAGGTGATTTTTCTTTGACTGTGATATGTGTATCACAGTCAAAGATATATGTAGCAGCTGCGTCCCTACACGGTTTGCCAGTGGGAATTTTTGTCTGGATGCATTACCCAGGAAGTGCTAGCCAGACCTCACCTCTGCCAGGCCTGGAGTTCGCACCCTCCTATCCCTCCATTGTGTGCTTGTCTCATGGCAAAGTCCTTCTGTGGCGTAAACAGTATTTGAGATAGGCAACTCTGCTCTGTAAGTCCTTACAGTATTTTAATAACAAAACAGAATACCTTAAAGGATACTTTTTAACTTTTCCCAGATTAAAATTTTATCCAGTCAAAATTAGTCAGTTTCATTTTTAACAGACAATTTTTGAAACAAAACTGTTTCATCAGGATCTTCAACCATCTGTATTTGAAATCAAAACTGAGAAAGTTTTTTTCCAATTCATAACATAGGCTTGAATTAACTAATTTACCTGGAAATTCTACAACATATGTTACCTTGAGTATTTCTTGATTTTAGAGTACATCAGTAATAACTTTATACATTATCATGGAACCACAAGGTATTGGGAAGGTGAGCTTACAAAAGGCACAAAGGAGTAGTGTTTCTGTATCCTCATTACAACTAATTTAGTTGTAATATCTTAATTGCAGTGATTTCTTAGTAATACAGATATCTTATAAACAAAAACAAAGAACTGTTCTGCATGCACAGTTGCAGTGCAAAGAGCTGTGCATTTTAGAAGCTCAGAAAGACTTTTGTCCTTCAACACAGTTCTTACCTTTATAAACATTTATCTTTTGTGTATTTTGTAGTAGAATTTTCTCTTCATTCTCTGGAGAGACCATTTTTCCCTCCCTCCATTCCACAGATTCAGTTACTTTTACTTTTTTACAGATGTTTCAAGAATTGAGTGATGCCTCAGCAGTTACAAAGCTACTTGTAACTTACTTTTGTTTCAAACTCAGGAGACCTGAACATGAGTGTCAGTGGTTTTTATTGTATGTAACTGCTAGCTGGACTTTACTCACCTTACAGCAGCTGTTGGGTGCCTAAAGGCATTTGTTAACATTTTTAGGGAGGCAAAGATGGAGTCTTTGGTGAAGCTTGCACTTTTATCAATCACATATTTCAACTTAACAAATTATATATTATATATATTATACATATTATAACAAAAGTTTCATGACATGATGCACTGTGGACATGATCCACATCCCACTGAAGCTAGGAGGAGATTTGTAATTGATTTAATTGGAAACTGGAACTGTTCTTATCAGTCATCCTTAAGCAGGAGAATTGTACAAGCATTTAGATGACAGTGCTGATACATTTGATGTTGAAGTGTTCTGCATGATAATGAAAATATGCTGATGGTGTGATGTCTGCAAATATTTGTCGTATCTTTTTATTTTTGTAGAAGACTATGTTTTTGAAACTTCCAAACCTTCCATTTGTGCTGCCAGTCTGAAGAAATAAGGTTCAGTAATTTTGTATAAATTCCTGCATTCATTGGAATTTAAACAGTAATCTGTTCTGAGGATCACAACTCCTACAAGAAGTGCATTTTGATTCATTAGACAGCCTCCCCTTTTCTTGGTTGAAGGGAGATAATCCATGTCTGATAACACCTTGGCTCTGGTATCACATGGCTCCAAGTGATGACAGATTCAGTAGCAGTCCAACATGCCCTTCATTAGACTCATTCTATGTGTACGTGCAGAGGCAACATATTGGATTTTCCAGGTTCCAGGAAAATCAGAACTAAACAGAACTGCAGCGTTACAAAGAGCTAGAAGTTGCATCACCTGCACCACGAGCTGTCTGGAATCTCACCTGCTGTTCAAGGACAAGGTAAATGAACTTCTCCTGGAGCTGGAGCTCAAGCAAGCAGCCTTTGAGCTTGATGGAGAGAAGGAGGTGATACAAAGCTTCACCACACCTGGGTTTCATGGAATCTATCACAGCTGCTTTAAGGATATTTGAAAAAGTTCACAATGAGGGCATGATTTGGTTTTTCTTTCCATCACTTCCTCCTGGTGACTGTGCAAATACAGTGACTGTACTGGATGTGTTTACTGGAGGGAAAGAGACAGAATGAGAGAAAAATATATGGACAGAAAACAGCACCAAATTCTGTCTTATGCCATTAATAACAAACATCCAATGACTGAATCACATGATGCTAACAAGGTTTTTATAATACTAATATTATAAAAATAATATTTTTGATATTATTAATGAATGGAATTGAATACTTCTGCTATTCCTATTAAATGAAAAAAAAAAAAGAAAATTAAAGAAAATAAATCCTTCTGAAGGCTACAGTTTTCTCCATCCCTTTAATGTTTTGTCAGAAGTATAACATTTGAGAATTAACTGTGAAACAATAAACAGACCAGTGTAAACTAATAGGAATCCTAGCTCAATTAATGAAAACAAAAGGGACTGGTATAATAAACAGAATTTCTTCTTTCACTGCACAGATCTCAGAACATGTTGCTCTTCTCCTTGGTAGATGAGAGAAAAATATCATCAAGGAAGGTGATGTGTTTTGAAGGAGTTGTATTGGTATTATTTTTACATAGAAGGTACAGTCCTGTAAGGTACTGGGTATTTCTAGAAATAAGTAAAAAAAAAGCATGTAGTGAAATGTAATGTTGGCAATATGACACAGTATCTCTGCGGGTTTTAATATTAAAAAAAAAAAAAATCATTGGAAAGTGGGAAAGGGCCTCAGGAGGTCATCTATTCTAACTTCCATGTAGATATATATGTACATTTCAATGATCATAATTGTCACTTACACATCATCATCATATAAGTTTATATATAAAGTCTTGTCTGTTGACTCCCTCTGTTGACACCCTATGAGGATCAGATACAGTCAGGATTACCTGAATATATTTGGAGCTTGGAGTACACTCTCACTTGTTGGTTTTTAAGCTGCACTGAGAAGAAAAACATTTGAATATTTGATTCAAACTTGGAATCAGACAAAAATCAGAATTTGACTGCAAATTTCAATAAGCTGACCGGATTTTCTTCCAGGTTTTCAAAACAAAACCTATCTAAATAAAGTAAATGCATTTAGGAAAAGCCAAAAGGTTTGATGCAACTTGAATTCCCTATTAGAAAACTCTACTCAAAAGAGAAGGAAAGTAAGGAAATAAAGAAGATGAGGTAAAAATTCCAGATATACTCCAAAAAAAAGGCGTAGAATCATAAAATGGTTTGGTTTGGAAGTGACCTTGAAGATCACTTTGTTTCAATCCCACTGCTATGGGTTGGGAACCTTCCACTGGGCCAGATTACTCAAAGCCCCATCCAGATTGGCCTTGAACACTTCCAGGCATGGGGATATGGGATCTTATACAGATTACAGTGATTATTATATTTCTCCTGGATCAGGGATGTCTATTTCAAAGGAGAGGAGATGTTTTTAACCAAATGCAAGTAATTTGGAAATCCTTGCCCTTTAGTAAAAATGTTTCCATTTTAAATTTGTCAGATGTTACAGTTTTCTAAATTTTCTCTCGTTCCCTAGTGAACACAATTCCCTTCAATAGTCAAAATTATGTTGCTGTCATGGCTTATGTCAATGTTAACCTTTATTATACACTTTCAGTTATAGGTTTTCATGAATGGAACTGAAAACAAAGGAGGGAGAAAATCTCTGAGCAAGTGTGATAAAAGGCTCATTATTAAATTGTTCCTTCTCATTCTGGTGAAGTCCCTCTTTATTGTATTTTTCTCTTTCTGTATTAAACTCTATATCTGTGCTCTTTAATGACATTTTACAGAAGAAAGGTTTTTATTTCTAAAATTTTATCTTCCACTGAAGGCATTTTAAAGGCGACTTTCTATTTTTTCTTCCTTGTTTTTTCCTCATGAGTATGTTTTCATGGCCATGATCTGGAATATTAGAGCTGTATGACTTTAGACTGTAGCACTACTGACATTTATTATGAATTTTTAACAGGGAAGTGCAGATGGAACTATTGTACAATGGCACTTTCTACGTGCCAGTCCTTTTGACATATATCTTACAACCACAGATAATGCTTGTAAAATTGGGTAGTTCAGACAGAACTACATGCATTTGGCACACCTATGAGTGCAAATCTTACATCTCTCTACATTTTAAAGGATTAAAAAATATTTTAGTAATTGCAATGAATTAGAAATCTTGGGCTTTTGTAAATTGTGTTAAAGTTAACCAATGTGTCTCTGATGCCTGTTGACAATATACTCAAATCTGATGAATTGACATCTTCCTGGAGTTACAGCTGTTTATTAAAATAGTTTCATCTGTAGAGAAATGCACTGTTTCTGAAAGGAGACATAAAGTTCTATCTATGAGCTTTAGCAGTAAAAAAGCATGCTGAAAGGGATTCAGTATGTGTTACAATTTGGTTTGTTTCTCAGGTCACTTAAACTTGGAAATAACTGATCATAAATGTGTTGCCTTCTTGTTTTCCTGAAAATATAAAGTGGGGTTTTGTGTGATTAATTTAAAGAACTAGAATGAAAATAAAATATCACAGTGGTTCACTGAATTCACTGAACTTTTAGCTCCAGAAAATCTGCTCTCAATTTCTGCCTTTTTCCATATCTGAAAATAATTCCAAGATTCATTTTTGTTCTCCAGTTTATAAGGAAAGGCCATCCTGTAATATCAGTGAATTAATTCTGCAGCTTATGACAGCATCAATCTAATTTAAAAATGGTTTTTAAAGTAGGAATGACAGCAAGAAGTGCACTCAGGAATTTAATTCCCTTTTAAACAAGTGTGGGGATGCTAAATGTCACAAAATGGTGCTAGAAGTGAAGGACTTGCTACCTAGCAAAAAACCCCTCAACCAACAAAACCTGAAAAACTGTTAGAAACTAATAGCTGGAAACTGAAACTTATCTGATATAAGTAAAATAAAAGACTTTTTTTCTGTGTACTATGTTTTCTAAGTCTGCCTCACAGGAATAGTTCAAGACAGTCTTCAGAAGCAAGCAACATATTTGGATGGCAGCATCTATTGCTGCTAGTACAAAACTGGCTGTGATAACTATCCAGTGTCCTCACTACAGCTATTCTGGAGAATTTTCCTTTGTAATAGATGCAGTGCAGGCCAGGGAATTGCTTCAGTACCTATCATTCTAAGCCTCCTCACCTGTAGCAAAAGCATCTGCCTGATACAAATGTCTTTGGACAAGTAAAGTTCTTCAGCCTTTAAAAAGCAAGAGGTCAGGTGGTGTTAGAATTGGTTTCTGGCTTTGAAAACTGGAAATCTCACTCACACAAACAGTTTTTGGGAATAAAAGTCAGACTACTCAGGGTGAGCTGCTGCCATGCTGAAGTGTTTGCAGGATCAAGATGTAGATGGTAATTGCCAAGAATAATATCTTCACTCTAGCCAAAGCTGTTTAAAATACTGTTCATCATCACTGCAATTATAATATCTATAAAGGGAAATGTCAGAAAAACATGGAAAGTTATATTTGAATTATCACTTGGTGAATTGGTTAAGAAAAGCAGACTAATGTGAAATATTTTAAATATCTGCAGATATTAAGTAATTGTACAATCTCTTCCACTTTGAGATATCTCTGTAAGATGAATCTCACTTTAATATCTCTACTAATTTTTAGGAGTTCTGTTTTCATATATAAAGTAGATATATAATGCACTTCAGGAATATAATTACATTGACTGCCTACTATTGACAAATAAATTTAAAATCCAGAGGTGCAAGAGAAGGATACAAGAATAGTTTGAAAAGACAGCTGTGCCCAGCAGATAATTGATCAGAAATATGAATATATTTTTATTTTCCCAGTTTGAAGAACGTAGCTAAAAGGGATGAATAGAATAGAATAGAGTAGAGTAGAGTAGAGTAGAGTAGAGTAGAGTAGAGTAGAGTAGAGTAGAGTAGAGTAGAATAGAATAGAATAGAATAGAATAGAATAGAATAGAATAGAATA
>JAHLSL010000080.1:1443095-1500613 GCA_025920805.1 Petroica traversi | reverse complement strand
AGAATAGAATAGAATAGAATAGAATAGAATAGAATAGAATAGAATAGTAGAATAATAGTCCTTTTGGAATGAGCCTACAGCAGTCAACTACTTCAGCTGTAGGAAAACTATAAATTATAAGGACTAAGAACAGATAAATTTGGGGATAAAAAACATCAAAGTCATAGAAAGATTGCAATACTTGAATGTAAAATATACATTTATATAATTTAAAACATGGAGAGTAAGTCACACAATGGAAGTTCTTTTGTTTAGCAGTAGTGAAAAGTAGTAATAATCTTTCAAAGGTGTGCAAAGGAGTAGAGTTTGATTCTATATTACTTTCCTGGTCTTCAGCTAAATATAAAAGAACAAAATAACCGTATTTTAAAAATATCACTGGCAAAAATAGAAGCAAAGGTTTATACCAGCTGTGGCAAATACAGCTACAAAAGAAGTGTTGCAGTGATTGTAACGTGAGACTTGCTGGAGCAGAAATATCAAAAACCTGAAGATTAAGAAGTGTTATCAGAGTAGATATGGGATTTGTAGCAGGAAGGGAAGACATAAGGATCCTATTGTGCCATTGTGCAGAGAGAAATAGGGGAACACATTGAACACAATTGAGTAGTAGGTCAGAAAGAGGAAGGAAGAACAGATGATTGTATTAAAACTCAGGAAAGACAAATACTTTAGCAATATCAAAAAAAGCACAGAGATTAAAAAAGACTATGTTAACAAAGAATTATCCATGTGTGGTCAAATATCAGTCTGTATGTCAATCAGAAAAAAAGAGTAAATGCGCTGAATGAGTAGTGTATAAGCACTGATTTTATTTATCTAAATCCTCCAGGCATTAAATAAAGGTTTTTTGTTTTTTTTAAATCTTCCTCATCTCTAGCCCAGAAAGCTCTTTATATAATTTTGGCTTGTTTAAAGCTGTTGCTTGTAGAAGGCACATATATTCAATGTTCTGGCTTTGCATCTGAATCTGTGCAATATGGAAAGTGGGTGAGCATCTTGCAGACTTAGCTAGGAGAGCGAGAGCAGAGAATCAAGCCAAAATTAGAGGTCTGGAGCACTTGCCCTGTGAGGAGAGGCTTGGGGGAACTGGAATTTTTCAGGCTGGAGGAAAGATGCTTCAGGGTAATAGTGCCTAAGCAAACATCACTGATCATCAAGGAGAAGAAGCTGGGCTCCTCTCAGATATGCAGGCCAGAAGGATAAGAGACCATGGACATAACCAGAAGTGAGAGAGGCACACTGAGCCTATAAGGAGAACCTTTTCCCCATGAGCAGCAGCACAGCTTGACCGGACAAGTGGTGGTGTCTTTGTTCTTGCAGGTGTTTCAAAGCAAAGCCCAGAACAACCTCATCAGACCTCATGGGAGACCCTGAACTGAGGAAGAAGCCAGACTCCAGCCAGACTGGAGACCTTCAGAAGACCATTTGGACCTGACTTATCTTGTATCACTAGTCTGTGATTTTGGAAATAACACAGACAACTGCAGTAGTAACCAAGCAGCTGCTTGGAAAACTCCTATCTCTGCCTCAGTGTGAGCTGAATGACGCTTATTACCTGATTATTTTAATGGCCAATTTCAAGGTTTCTAACAATTCTAAAGTGAAAAGGGAACAAATACTAAATAGTCTTTTTTCTTTTGTTTGCTTTGGGTTTGGTTTTTTTTTGTTTGTTTGTTTATGTTTTTTACATTAAATACCATAACTCTTTCCCATTCCACTCTTCTGTGTATGTTTTTGGGCATTATGAATACAACTAGTAAATATAGGTTCATTAAAATAACCTAAGGTCTTCTGAAAATAATGTAACTAAGGCTTATAAAACTTCAGCCGTCTTTTTTAACATCAATATTTTGCTAAAAGGTTCTCTTTAAATTTAAATGTGAAATTATTTATTTCTACACATGATATCTACTAGTTTAGCTGAATATATCAAACTGAGAAATGAATAATGTGATAAAAAGCATCTTGATATAAATTGGAGTGCATTGGTTTTGAAAAATAATTGGGACTGGATAAAAGCTATTGGAATTACCAAAAATATGATGCTTTAAATAAAAATCTGTTCCATTCTTTGCAAATATGTTGTTTACATAAAAGTGGTCTGATTTTAGTAGCAGGGATATGAATTCATTGAAAGTATGTGAAGTGTCTATTTCAGGCAAAAATTATCCCCAAATATTTCAATTTTTAGTAAAAAGTCAACTAAAATGTTTAAACCTTCAAAATTTTGTTACTTCGATTGATTGAAATTCTACAGTTGAATAGTATTCTGTTTTAAGATACATCTCATGAGAAATAGGTCTGTTTTGTCTAAATGTATCACTTCAATGGAAAATTAAAAATTAAAAAAATAATTTCACTCATTGCAACATTCTTGTTAATTTCCATTTGTTGCTCATTTGTATGAAGTTTTCCTAAGTAAAAAAGGTATACATAGCATTCTGAATGTATATTTTGGCAGTTAGAAAATATTTAAATAAAGCAAAGAGATAAATAAACTAAGTAGGCATTATGAAGTCAAAATAGTTTTAGTTCCTTAAAGCAGTTGATTGATTTCCCATATATTCTGAATTCTTGTCATAATAAATGAGGATTAAATTCTCTAAAGACTGGATTTGAACAGGTACAACCTGTTAGAGTATCAAACAAGATGGATTGATATCATTCCCAGAATAGATGATTCATAGGCCAGCTGGCAAACCCCAGATCCTATAAACCAGATGTCTTTATTTTTCTTATCATTTTCTGGTAATACAAAGAAGTTCTCTGGGGATATGTGATGTATAACTTCAGATGGGAAAAGACAAAAAATTGAATACTTTACCTCCTATGAAGGAATTCTCAAGGAATCTGCTGTGTTGCAATAAACAAAAACACATTTTTGATTATGGGGACATGGCTACTCTTTGTTTTAAAATTTTCCAAAATTAGACTGTTCCACAGGTGAAACAAAAGGTGAATTGTTTCCTTCTTCTTCCTTCCTTCTTCCTCATGGAACCTGAATGAACAGCAGTGATTGATGCCATGGTATTTCAAATGTACAGATGATTCCAACAATTTAGCTAGTTTTAAGGCACATAATGAAAGAAGATTTGGAGCACTGTTTGCAAAGTACTACTAGTGCTTTAAAAAAGAATTTATAATAAAAGTTAGAAGTCATATTTTTATTGCTCCAACCTCACAGTATTATAATGACAGAAAAAGTTTATAGCTATTTAACCTAAAATAGGAGGGGGATATAATATTACTGTTGGAGTGGTGAGATGTATCACCATCAGAAAATGAGATTGAAATGTTTAGTATAGGAAATCAGGTGATAACTGCTGAAAGAAAAGTAGGAAATATGGTATGAAAACACCAAGTCCAGAATTTGCAGGAATTTTGATACTGCCACAGTCAGTCAAATCGAGCTTGTAGGATACTCTAGCCTTCCTTCAGATTGTCCTGAGTATTGATCTCTGACTGCAGTTTGAAAATTTCAAAGATATTGATGGCATAGCATCATTGATTAGAATCAATGGAACAATTAGAACACATTATGTTGGAAGACAATTTTACAGATCTTCCTGTGGTTCTGTGAAAAAAACTTGTTCCTCTTTGTCTTTTGTCAGGGCTTAAAATCTACTCTGTCAACGCACAGCTGCAAAGCGGGGACAGATCTTTTCCTTCTGTCAGCAAACTTTCAAGCTTCTGGCTTTCAGCTTCCTGGAATTCTACATCCTCTACTTGTTCAGGGACAGCTTCTACCTGTCACTCCTTCCACACAATGTGGGGTTCAGGTTCTGCCAAAGGAGCTGCCAATTCCGTGCCCATCCCTTCTTGGTGGTGTGCAGTTTGTTCACCTCTTCCCACAGCTTCCTTCAGCTTTGACTAAGTGTTTCAACCACAGTGTCTCTTCCACAGGGAAGGTGGCTTTATGTCCCAGCCTCAGGAAGTTGCAGTAGTCCCTGGGGACTGACAGGATTTGTCAGAAGCCCTCATTCAAACAGGCCTTGTAAATCTGTCCCTGCTGTGTCACGGCTAGTGTGTCACCAGCCGTGGAAGTGCCACACACAACCTCTGGGCATGAAACATTGCCTTCTGGACCTTGTTTGCTGTGTTCTCTGATTCCTGGTCCTGCAGGTAATAAGATGAAGGATCAAAGATGAAAATACTGAAATGCAGTCAGAAAATACTGTTGATCAGAAGAAGAAGAGGGTGTGCCTAGGGAACCACAGAGATGCAGGATACCAGTTCTGCAAAAGTAGGAGCTGCTGTTACTGCTGTTTCAGACAGTGTACATCAGCCACCAAGGATGCTGGCACCTAAGAAATTTTAAATTATAAGGTTTGAAAAGCTGAAAAATTACTAGAGATGGAAATTAAGTCCGTGAGGAGTTGTCCTATGTAAACCCAAGCTAGTGCCAGAAATACCAAATTCCCATTTTTATTCTCATATATCTATGGATAAATATATATATGTCTATATTTAGAACAGTAGAGCAAACCAGAGATCAAATTATTTGACTAGCACACAGACTTTCTTGAAATAAAGTATCTAAACTCTGTGTAAAATTTTTGAATACCTCATAAAAACAAACAAAAACAAGACTAAAGAGAGAGGGAGGACTTTCCTGTTTTGACAGGTCCTGCAAACTGTGAATATGACTATTCAAAATAATTAAACTTGTGTGTTAAGATCAGCATTTTTCTCCTTTCTTTGATGTTGGTGTTCTTTTTTTTCAACTTCTGCATAAGGCATTGGTTTTTGTTTGATTTGTAACTCATTTTGAAGTTTCAGTCTCTCCTTAGGGTAATGTTTCTCCTTACTAAATTTAATGCTTATTTTTCTTGAGAGAAATGGAATTTCTACTTTTTTTAACTCTTATCCTCAACACTAAACTATGACAAACAGAAGTTGACTTTTGTTTTTCCATATTTTTTTTAGCATTTGTGTCACTCCTTGCACAGAAATCAAATCACTATTTTGTTAATTAGCCCCTCAGCACTAACAATATATTCACCTAAATTGTTATTTTCTGAGATCTTACAGGTGCACATTTTTCTATTGGATTTTTCCAGAAAGTAGTTTCAATGTTATGTACTGTGCTCTGTTCATACCTGCTGAGGTTGGTGTTCCAGTTTTTCCAGATCTAAGTGAGAGCAGGAAGAAAAAAAATGACAAGGTTTTTTTTATTCTTTGCTAATTTCTATGAAAAAAGTTATACACTAACCTCAAAGGTAAAAATTATCTTCTAATGACATGCTAACAACATTGTTAAGTGGAGCATAGAATAATCCATGGGAACTTTTTCATGTGAATTTGGCAGTGGATTTTATTATCTACTCCTCAAATGAGATCCTAGCTGACGTCTCTCTATACCACAATTTTAAGAAAGACACAGCAATTCTGACTAAAGGAACAGGAAAGGTCTCGGAGCAGCACCTCAGATCCAGAGCTATTATGTCTTTACTAAATGCCTGGATCTGAAGAAATGGTCTGCAGTACAAGATAGGAGTAGCAAACCTAGGAGGAAGGCTTTTCTCTTAAAATGCAACATAAAAGACCTCCTGAACCCCTGCAGTGATGGGGGGAAATGTAAAAGAAGAAATGCCCACTTTGATTTAAATTAAAAGAGTACTATAGATCTGTTCAATATTTTTGAAAACAAGCTTAAAACAAAGCAAATAACTGAAACAGAATTTCAGTAAGATGTGGGTAGAATAGGGTGTTTTTAATACCAGAGCAGGTAGAATGAAACTCCAAGCGATACATAAAATATCAGTTGTGTTCCTCTAAAGATCTTTAAACTTACTACTCCTTCTCAACCTATGTATCACACTGTATTAATCAAGTAATAGTGAGATTTTGCTTTTCTATTATTTCTTTTATTTACTAAAATTTTATTTGGGTTTAAATTTTCCTGGCACCAGAAGTTCACCTAGTATAGGGACTGAGGAAAAAACTACATGTCTGAAAGTTCTTTGTGAGGAAGGAAATTTTCTTCCATTTTCACAAGGCTAAGCAATGTATAAGCCCCACTGGAAGCTCTGAAACTCATATTTTCTCTCCCAGTCTCCATCATTTTAGTTTATGATTTGTCTCCAGTACCTTTTCCTCAAAGGTGGATTGCTGTTTCTATACATGAGCAAGGTGAGCTGTTGGCTATGATTAAAGTCTTTTAGGAAGACAACATATCACTGGACAACTCCTTTGAAACTCTGAGTTATGAACATGGAAACACAACAATCTATTAAATGGCCAATAGAAATAAAATTTATTGAACATTGAGCTTTACCCAGATCTTGGCAGGGAGCAGAAGAACATCACTTCAGTGAACTCAGTGGTGGTACGCACCAGCTGAAGTTGGGTGCATACTGTGCGTACTGTGCGTACTGTGGCTTTCTGTGCTCATTTCTCAGTGACTGATCATTATGAAGAGCCCAAACAGTAAACCAGTGATGTTTTTAATAAACCTTGCTAATACACCAAATTTGCCATTTGTTTGTTTGTTTTTCTTTTTTTCCATAAAGAGCTCTCCTGCAAAATTTGCCAGCAATTAAATAAGAACCAGAATAAACACAATGGTAATTGTTGTATTAGAATTTGAAAATCTTGTAAATCCCAAAACAGATGCTGCTAGTCTCAAATAAAATTTGAGCAAAGTTAATCCAAACTCATTTAAACACTTTGGTGCTGCAGTCACTTTTTAAAAGCCGAGATTTGGCTTGGGAAGGTCCTGTTATTGTCTCATTACTGTCTGAACCTTTATCATGGCAATGTACCTTTCTAAAAGATCATGAAAAGGAAAGGAAGGGAAAATGCTATCCTTTCTGGTTCAGTTCCTTTCTAAAGCTCTAACACAGAGCCAGTATTGGCCAAGTTTGCCTTTTAATGCTTTCTCTGTAAAATATTCCCACAGTGAACAGAAATAACCCTTTCAGTCTTACATTTTAGGGCAAAAATGACCTCATCTGTGCTGATGCATATCAGCTGATTCTCATGGTCATCCTATATAAGAAAAATGTGATACAATTCCTAAACTGTAGCAAAAGCATAATAGTAGTCCTATTTTTATGTTGAATTAAAAATCTTTAGCTTACATTACTGCAGTCACACTTCAGACAAACTCCATACTGGGCATGATGCAGGTTCCTCCATCCCATGCCTGTGCTTGACTGCTAATTTGAAATTTCTAATTGCATTCTTATGATCTTGCTTCCTGTCAGACTGACAGCTACATAACATGTAGGAGGAAAGCTAGATGAGAAGGCTAATTATGAACTAAGGCAGTCAGGAGGGTGAGAGAGAGAGGAGGATTATTTTATTTTTTAATCAATATTATATTTTCTCTTGCACCACCCCCAGTAGATTGTGTCTTAATGAGATTTGGTCCTAATCAATGCACATCTAGCCAAATTAAAGGTCAGACACTATCTGTGTAGGGCATGTAAATCACAGAAAAGTCTTTCAGATGCCTGCTTTTCCTTTATGCCTTTTCTACAGAGTAGCAAAAGCCAGAAAAAGCATAAGATCCTTTACTAGAAGAGAGGAGGGTGTGCCTTTTTTCCCCCATTTCCTGCATTGCATGTAAGTCAAAGCAGCAGAAAGAAGGCCAGCTGTGTTCCCTGTTCTGATTTTACTATGGCTTGCTGACTACCACTTTTTTCTTTTCTAAGGAACTATTCCATATGTTTCTGCTCTTAGCTGTGCTCAGTGCATTGATCTTCCAACACAGTTAAACACTACTCACACTGCACACATATTTTCATATATTTTTGCATAACCTCCTATCTTGCTCCAGGGCATAAAATACTTATTTAGCATCATGCTATAGAAGAAATATTCTTGTGGGTCACAATTCATCCTTTGCTGTTTCTTAGACACTTTGCAAACATACACGTGCAAAAAACCCCGAAGATTACATAAACAAGGCCCCAGAAACACCATATGTGAGAGCAGAGTTTACCCAGGTCAAGTTCTATGCTGTGTAGATAAACCATCTGTTCTAGAAATACAATCCTTAAGAGAATAATATGCATATTTTCCATGCAAAGTGGGCTAATCCAAGAAATAGCCTAATAAAACCATGCTTTAAGTTCTATATCAACCACTACATAGCAATATTTCTTATGGGCTTTTTTCCCCTTTTAAAATTTCAGAAATACTTAGTTTACAAGCATAAAGAATTCAATTTTATGCTAATATATTGTATATTTCTGGAATTGAAATATCTTGCTTTGGTTTTTTCTTGATCTGCCTTCTTCTCCTGATTTCAAATTGCACACCGTAACCTGTTTATATCAGCTTCATCATACTAGTATGACTGGTCCTGATGGTTATAAGGCCAAAACCAGAGGTGGATACATGGATTCACAGTCTCAACACCGAGAGGTTTAAGAGTTTCCCCAGGCTAAGGATCTGTGTAGAAATGTGATCAGAAGCAAGAGAGGTTTATAGCAGAAATCAAATTACAACAAGAAGTCAGGAGCAGGTGCCAGCAATCACAGCTAAGCATGCTAGAGAGAAAACCAAGGAAAAAGCCACAGTGGCACACAAAGTAGTCAATAATGATCTGTGCAAGGAGCTCTCATACACTGCTGAGGGACACAAACCATTCTTCCTGATCAATATTGCACCTTGTCTGTTGGCTCTGTCAGCACTTCACTATCTCAGGTTAGCAGGACTTTGAATAAGGGCAGGAGGTCCACTGCAGAGCCACATCACTGAACCTGCACCTAAAAAGGAACATTTTTTTTAATTACTGACAATCATTATTTAAATTCAATGATCTTTCATGCTTCATTTTTTACATCAGTCGTGATTGATCTTAATAAGGGTAAGTTCAGATCCCAAAACAACAAGCTCAAGCTATAACAATATAACTCATTTTTCTTATTTGGGTCACTCAGAAAGTACCTGCATTTTTATATCAGAAAAGACTTAATCAAATGAGCTACAGTCCAACTTTCCCTTCACAATATTAAATGGTGGGTAGAAAATGGAAAATAATTCTGCTAACAGTAAAAATTAAGGACAGTGTAGATGTGGGTTTTCTTGAACTTTTACTAATGAGACAGCTAATGACTACTGCTAGAAAATGTGCTGAGCTTGCTTACTGCAATTTTGCCTAAAGTTAAGATCAAGTTCAGGTCCTGCTCAGGCAGAAGCACATTAGCTCTGTGTATATGGTGCGAGTAGTTCCAACCACAGACTTCTATTTTTGTCTCCTGAGTTTAACACATCCATTTGTTCACACTTTACTTATCTTCATTGCCACCTTCTCCTCTCCTAAGAACATTCAGCATCACAGTTTCTGTGAGACTACAGGGATCAAACAAGCCACAGAAAGGAAAGGATGCTACTCCCTGGCTTGCTTTGCTTGATTCTCAGTTGTCTCTGGTTTCACCTGCCAGATAGTCATCTGCCCAGACAGAAGATAATGTAGTGGGATCTAAAGTAGAAAGCAACCATCATTATTTCAGATTTCTATTTAGGAACTGCAACTAAAATGATAACGGAGTGTTACACCAAACTGGGCAGTGTTACAGATCTCTTCTGAGCAGATGGGCTGCAAAACAGCAAACTTTGCATGGACCAGCTGCAGGCTTTCATAACAAATACAAGCTGCTGATAGCAGTCTAGACAGGCACAACAGCTAGAAAACACATTTCCATAATATAATAGCCTGTAGTAGAAATGAAGATTGCTCCTTGGCATTCCTACTTAAATTTATGTGCTTATTAATAGAGCTAGATTGTTGTATACTCACATACACTCCTCTCCCAGACTGTGCTAGTTAACACAATATAGATGTAAAATGCTACCAGGGTAACTAGCTAGGAATTGAATATCACAAACAGATTTTTTTTTCTTTTTGCTTGTTTGTTTATGCAAAGGAAGCTGCAGTTTTCTAAAATTCAGATTGTTAATAAGGAAGAAAATCCGAGAAAAATCAAAATGTCATATGGGTCAGTTAAGCCCGAGAACATTTAATTTTTTTAACTCGTGTAAAGTATTTAATTTTGGAACATCAAAAATTTTAAGACTGAATTTTCTTATCAGCACTCTGCCTTATATAAGCTGTGAATCACTTGCAGTTTTGGGGCATTTTCCAATTTTTCTTTGTTGTTTTCTTTTATTCCATATGGCCAGTAGAAATTCTGTATCTCTCAAGGGCATGCTATAGAGCTTCTGCTGACAGAAATACAACTTCAATACCATTTCATGAGAAATACAACTCTGTATGTATTAGCAAAGATGAAAAGTAAGGATATCGGAAACATCAGAAGAGATATTTCTCTTAGTGTGATACTCAAAATGTAGCTTATTAGACCTGTTTTCAAATGAAACCTAGCAGGAACAGTTGTTCATTTTCATTCAGAGATCTATGGCATGCTTAAAAGTATTTTAGTGAAATGTCTTTTGAAGAAAATTCATTCAGAATTACAATTTCAGGGGAAAAAAAAAAACTCAAACAACTAAAATATTAGAATTTTAGAGACTTGGGATGAAAACTAACCTTAAGATCTGGTGTCTCAGAATTTCACAATCTTGCTACATCGGTCTAATTTAGCAAATTTTTTTCACCTCTGCAAATCTCTTATCATATATGACTTATAAATAAAGGGAGAACTTACAGGGATCTTGTAGCTCTCTTACAAGTGATTTTTTATTCCGAGTGAAAGCCAACAGAGCTAACTCATGTCCTGAACATTCTCCTGATCTTCCACCGCAGAAAAGAGATGTCATAGCTGTAAGAAATCTTTCCATGGGTTAATTGCTGTGTAGGAACATAGTTTCTATTTTCTCCAGCTCTATATCTACTTTCAGGTAGATTGTGGTATTAAGTGATATCTCAGTTAGCTGAGTTAAGTATTTAAGTAATGCAGAATAACTGAATCATAAATTCCACAGACTCTGTGTTTTTCTTGCAGGTAGAAACTTCTCTCAGAACTGCTTTTACCTTTGACTTTGTGCAGAGTGGTGGCTGTGTCTTGTGTCCCCAAGTGTTGCTGATACTTAGCTGTGAGTGGCATGAAGCCAGGAATTTTGGCTGGCCCACCACACCACTCGCCCCATGTACTCTGTGTCCTGTCATCCCTCAGACCACAATGGTCTAGACAAAATGCCTGTGTATTTTCTAGACTGTCTTTACCCTAACATGCTCTCTGTGTGTAGTAGGCATGGCATTTGTTAATACAGCTGACCTTTAGTCAAAACAATATTAAACAAATGAAAAATACAAGCCTTTAAATCAAGCCCTTGAGTAAACCCCTTAGTCCCTGATTTGAAATTAGCTATTAAGAGTTAGAGGCTATATGTATATTTATGATATGTTGTTGCAATAATGAGGCAGTTAACCTAGCTTTTTGGCAGAGTTTTTAGTCAGGTTTCAGTGAGTTGTTTTAGCACAGTCAGTATTGAAAAACACATGATACATTTTTGTTCATTAAATCAAGAAAGGGAAATGATAAGCAAAAGACATCACTGGAGCCTAGATTTTCTCCAGGTCCTATGATGCTGAGACTTAGGATATTTATAAAGTGGATTATACAAAAATATTCAAACTCTCTCCCCAGATGTCTTTTTGAACTAGAAGAGAGAAAAAACCGCTGAGAAAAATACAGTGTGAAACAGTGCTCTAATAATGCCAGATGAGAAGAATCATGTTCAGCAATCAAAATGACTTTGCATTTTTGTAAAAAAAGGATAAAGAAATGTGACCAAAACCTCAAACTACATTTAAAACAAAACAAACAAAACCCTATAATAAAGCCAAAACTCATAAATATGTCAGTTGTTCATTCTCCTTTGTTGGTATGTGATAGTTTTAAAAATTCTGCTTCTAAGATTTTCTTTTTTAGTGTCTTTTCTATATTATTTTTTATATAATATTGAACATATCTGTGTCCGATTCCATGGCCAATCGAAAGGAAATAAAACAAAGTACCTTGATTAATAAAAGCAAGAAGGAAAAAGTTGTATTCTTTTAATGTCTTTAAAAATATATATTGCTACAAAATCACACAAGGAGTTTTATATGTAAATAATGTTTTCATGCCCTGAGAAAGTTATTTGATATACCTTGCTTTTCTGTTTTGTTTTGTTTTGTTTTAAGATGTTCTTCTATTCAGACCAGTGATTCAGACTAAAAATTATTTGCTGTATGAACATCACAATGGTTTCTTGGGTTTTCCAGTAACAAAGCAAATGTAGTCTTCCGGTATTTTCTAGTTACATAACCAGGGATGAAGAGTTAATTAGGATGTAAGTACTTGCAATCATTCAGATTTGTCTAAGCAAATCTAATAACTCAGTGTTATTAAATATGCTTCTGCAGTGTTCTTGAGCATCAATCACAGAGAAATAAAAGGGGGGAATATTACTTATTTAAATTTTTCAGATTAATATAAATAATGCAGTGAGAAGAGTGCAGATGGAAAGCATCACATGTTCCCTGCCTCTTCTCTCTCTCTTCTGTGTTGTTTTTCAATGCCTCAACAGAGGAAACTGCCACAAAGAGGAAGTTTTTTACTTGTTTGGAAACTCACTTTGGAAACTCCACTTTGCCTCAGTGAGCCAGTTACTCACATGCTATGAGACTGATGTCTGACCTGCAGAAGTTTGCATCAATGTACCTGTGAGAAAGGGAAAAAAAATACTGTAAAAGAAAGGAGAATGAAAACCTGAGCAGTGAATTTCCTACCACCAACATGGGACTTTCAAAACATGAGTTGAACTTTCTAATTCTCTCAGTTGGATGTACTGTGATACTGCAGTCCTTTTCCCGTTTTAGATGAAACAACTCTTAGCAAAAGAAAAGAGGCAGCAGGATTCAGAGGAAATATTACTTTTTCCTATTCTGATCTCAGCTTCTGTGATAAAAACACAGGAATAACCACAGCTGGCTCTCCAAGAATGACTTAAATGCCTTTGTTTCAAGGCATTCTGTATTTAAGTGCCCCATTGATGCCTTGCTATTATCAAAGCATGGAAAAGTGCCTGGGAGTTACGTGACAAACACAGTTAACCTGCCTGCAGTGAATGATTCCTAAAACTCAGTGTAGAACTAAATGCTTTTTCAGCTGCTTTGTTTTCTAACAGATGCTGTTGTTTGAATTGCGTGTTTGACTCTACTTATGTTAATTAGGCATAACTCTGCATCTGAGTCCCCCAGGTCAGTGTTTTATATCCAACATTTTTTCTGTCATATTGTTGGTTTTCAGCCACTGTTGTACCACAGTCAGTTTATTCTCATGCAAGGCTTATTTGCCATCAGCAAGCAATTCAGTTTCATTAACAGACCTTGCCCCTGACAAACTAACAGCTGTGGCACTCCTAGTCCTCAGAGCACCTGTGACTGGCTTTCTACATGCCTGGAAATCACTGTACATGTTTTTCCCATTTAGAAATATAAATACAGATCTGGCTGGCTATGAGAGTAGCAGCACTGACACATGCATGAATTCACTTGTTTGTAGGACAAATGCATCAGTCTAGGAATGTTTTTCCTGGAAATACAGTTAAGTGACTGTGCATAACTACATGTCTTCCTACTCTGAAACATTGCCTGAACTGAACATTATAACTGAACATTATTTTGTCAGTTTTGGTACCTTACGAGCAAAAACTATCTTTCATATGCATGGTTTCCTGATTGATTATGTGTGTGATCATTACAGAAATCAAAGTATTGTAGAATGGTTTGGGCTGGAAGGGACCTTAAAAATCATCTAATTGTAACCCACTTGCCATGGGTAGAGGCACCTTCCACTAGACCAGGTTCATCTTCCAACCTGATCTTGGACACTTCCAGAAATGGGGCAGCCACAGTTTCTCAGGAAAACATGTGTCAGCCTCACTGCTGTCACAGTAAAGAATTTTTTCCTCACATCTAATCTCAACTTACCATCTTTCACTTTGAAGCCGTTCCCCCTTGTCTTATCGCTACATGCTTTTGTGAAAAGTCCTTCTCCAGCTCTCCTGTAGCTCCCTTTAGGTACTGGAAGGTGCCATAAGGTCTCTCTGGAGCCTTCTCTTCTCCAGGCTGGACAAATAGGGTCTCACAAGAATAGCCACCTTCTTTGTGGTCAGGCTGCTTTTGATGCAGTGATACAAATATTTGTGACAGATTGATAACAGAGCAAATCAGAGGATATGAGTCAAGGTCTTATGAGGATAGGAAGATGTGTTTCAGCATTCTGGTCTTGTGGGTGTAGGTTCAAGACTGGGTGTCTTCTTGAAAAGACAGTAAGAATGATAGTAAGAGAAAAGGGAAGGACATATCTGTGATTCAGGGAAGGGAAAGTATTAGCACTAGAAAGACTCCTGTCTCAAAATATATGAAAGAGAAGAAAAATAAGAGAAAAGTTTCTGGAAGTTACCTAAGAAAAAAAGAGATTTTGTTGGTTTTGTCTGGTTTTCGTTTAAGTGATAAATACAGATTTTAGATGAGTCAATACAGGGTACTTAAATGTATTTTTTAAGGTAGGAAGTGACATTAAGGTAGCAAGTGAGTTTACTATAACAAAAAAAAAACAAACCAGTCTTTCACCCAGAAATGATGTTGAGAGCCCAGTAACTCTTGAACCGAAGCCATTCTGAGGTCTGTAGAACCTAGTTTGTGATATATCTTAGTTAATAACTTTGTAGTTCTGATGCGTGTCTGATGTTTAGTTCAGGAAAGAAAAGTCGATATCCGTCACCGGCAATGATGTGAGTCATACACTTTATTGGAGGAGTCAGTTCTGTGTGGGAGTGGGACCGAAATGAATGTTTATATGAGGAAAAAACAATTTTGTTGTTCAAACCTAAAATATGTGCTCTTTCTCAAGCCAGTTAGAGATGGCATTTTAAAGTATTTTTGTTTTCTTTACAAAGCCTCTATGAAACGACATTTATGTGTCAGAGACCATAAAATGGTACCATTTCATTGCAAACTCGTTTTATTTTTTCTCAACCATAAAAGCAAAGGTCTTTTAGATCAAAGCTTTAAGAGACACTATGACAGACGACAGTGACAGTCTTTTTTCCTAATGTTCTCTGTTTAAAGACATTCAGCTGTACAACTTCCTAGAAAGCAAAGATTTTTGGAGAAAACTAATTAACTTTATCTTCATTAGATCAGCTTCTAAAGTTATAAATTTGAGGTTGTAAAGCTGATGTAAATTATGTAAACCACACAAAGTATGCTGACAAAGTGGGCACCCTGTTCACTACCTTTCGCTATCAAAATCAAGCTGTCCGCTACATCCAAACACAGTTAGGATAATTACTTTTGCCAACCATAAATTAAGGATCACTGTATGTTATGTAAAACCTTTTTAATTTTACCTTTATTTTACTAGTCACGCAGTGGGGTTTTGTACAATAGTTTTAAAAAGTAAAAGAAAACTTCTAAAATGATTTTCTGTGTACTGGAAGGCTTGTAATTACTGTAGTTTGGACTTCTAAGTTATTTCTTTTTAAGAAGCAAGAGAGCTTTTTGGCTTATTGATTGAATGAAAAGCCAATTCTTAAAGCAGATATACTTCTTCTATATACAAAGAATAGATGACTGAAATGAAACTCTTGAAGAAAGGGTTGCATAAAGATCTCTTCTAGAGTCAGTCTGTCTATGGAAAAAAATTGTAAATGGTGCATATTTGATACTATAGAGTTTGTAACACTGAGAAACTTGCTCAGACTTTGAGGCTGGTGCTTCTCTGAGTGGAAGGGTTGGATCAGGTGATGATCAGGAATCTGTTTCATATATTATTGTAAATTATTCGGTCTGGGGTGTTAGAGACAACTTTCACCAGACATGCTGACAGTCCTCTCACTGCTGGAGAGGATTTACTATTACATTATCTGATTCAGACAACAATCTACACCTGATTCCTCACTCTTGTGACCCACTGTGCAGAATTCCACTCATAACACCCAGGACAACCTCTGCTTGGGTCATCCTTTTCTATCCAAGGTATCTGAGTGCGAACCAGGACCTGAGGAAGCTGCTGTCACAGTCAGATGAGCACTTCAAGGCACACTTACAAGCAGCTTTGGCTATGGCTCCCTGATATCAGCCCTGGGAGTGTTCCGCTGTGCATGTTTCTTCTGTTGGGTGGCATGAGCTGGGTGCTGGGCAGCCCCTGAGCAGGAGGCAGACAGCAAGTGCCACAGTTATTTACTGCACCAGTGCCAGCCTGTGACTGCAGCTCACTTGCAAACAGTGATTGTCCTGATTCCAGAAGTCTCTGAAAATTACTTCCCTCTTTGTTGAGAAAACCGTCTTCTTTACTTCTTCACTGAAATCATACATAGCGTCTCTTCTTCTCTGATAAGTTTTTCTGGTTATTGTATAAAAAACATATTTTTCTGCTTCAGTTATGAGCTGAAGTATATTAACAGCCTGCTATCACTGACTTTGCTTTACATATTGCATTTGCAATGAAGAGCAAGAACCAAAACAAAATCATTTGTTTCTTTTACTTTTCAGCATGAATTTATGTCAGAAGGTCTGATTGCTTAGGATTCACAGGAGATGGGAAACGCACATGGTGAAATGGTAATTTTTTGTTGTTTTTGGTTTTGAATTTTCAAAAAAATGAAAAAAGCTTGTTGAAAAAATAACGTGTATGATGTATGTATATAATATAAGCAATTTTTTAGGCAGAAACTATTCTCTGACTTCCAGAGAGACTGCTTTTATAAAAATGTGAAGGCATCCTGTATCCTGGAAGGCTTCACATCAAACTGAGATTTCGCTTTACACAAAGGAGTTTGTGTTGCAGTAAAGCTATAGCTGGAACCGGCCATCTCTCTTTGGATTTCTGCTACAGCACTAGTTAAATAATGGACGAGGAGAAGAACTCTGTCTTGGCATTTTAGAGTTCACCATAGAGTTAATCTTAATTGTTCATGAGATTTACTCTGTCCTTGCAAACCTAACCTTCCCTGGCACCTTCCAGGGTTAGCACAGAGAAAAGTGCCTATTTTGACATCCTCCAGAGGAACTTGTACTGATTTCAGTAAAGGTTTGAGGAGATTATCCAACCTTGGTTAAACATAGCCTTTACAAACATCCACCTCCATTTATATTCATAAATTAAATTATTCACAGACATACCTCTGAAGAAGAAAAAAGCCAAAACATTTTACAGTCTCTTGTGACACTGAATTGCACAGACTCTGCTGAGCATAAGAAGTTGGCCCATGCACGTTTTTCACAGAATTTGCTTATGCATGAACTTGGGGATCTTGGCAAATGCTGGTCATAGTCTGGACTGGATTAAAGAAATGTTTATTTAGAAGATGTCCAGCAAGTGGCATCAAGTCCTTGACTGGGTCTATGAAGGTCAAATTCAATTCTCTGTCCCAGGCTTCCTGTGAAGGATGGTGGCACAGAATATGAAGTTAGTTTTACATCATTCAGCTCTTATAGAACTGAACTACTTAGGCTCCTAAGACTTATTTTCTTTGATGGCTCAGATACTTAGAAGTTTATGTCTCGTTAAATCATTTTTTAATACAGTTTAAAGTGCTCTATAAAGTTTCAGGGCTATCAAAACAGTAAAATTATCTGACAAAATCCTGAGAAGATTATGCTTGCCCACTTAGTCATAGTATGAGGAAACTCCTATTTCTGTGATTAATGATGACTTACACTGTTAAGGATGGCAGTCTGAATTAGGACAACTATATTAAGAAAAAAGAAAACTCGTGAGTTTATCAGGAAGAAATATTTGGCTGTTCAGTTCTGTACACAAACATCACAGCCTTGAAAACTGCTTATGGTTCCTATGGGGAATGCTGTTTGCAGAGTTAGGTTTGTCCCTGGCCTACTGAGATGGAACTGACTTTAACTGTGAAGTTAATATAGTGCAATTAATAAAGCAAGAGAGTAAATAAGTACAAAGAAAGGAAGGGAGGATCAGAAGTAATAAACAAGAAAAACAACTTATAGGGTAGAAAGCAATAGGAGAGCTGGAGTGGAAGAAATGCCTGATTTTGAAAGTGAGAAATCCTTCTCCATTTCCTAGGTCAATGTATTTCCTTATAAAAACATTAAATTAACAGTGCACACTGTAATTTTCATGACTTTGTAACTATTTTTTGCTGAGAGCATTCAGAAAGAAATTCAAGCACTACATAATGGCAAATCAGATAAAAGTAGCCACCTTCCAGTGACGTTTCTCCTTCCTATTAAAACTGCAGTACACATATAACTGCTGGCAATAAAATGTCAAGAATGAGAGAGAAACTTGAAAGATCCTTGATACAATAGGGAAAATTATTATTATTAAAAAAAAAAGAAGACTGTGTTATACACTGTTTTGGGTCCTAATTATGAACAAACCAGGCTTTGACTGAAAGCTGAGACTTTCATCTCCTGTTTTCAGAAAGCATGAGACTACGTTTGTTTTGAGAGATAATGAGTTTGACACAGAAAGCCGAGCCTGGCTAGCTTTGAGCTCGGCAGCATATGGTCTAAAACTCCACTAATGATGTGAAAGCTCGAACTTCCCAGGTTGTGAAAGCATGTGTTCCACTCTTGGAAGAGGCTTGCTTATCCAGCTGTCCACGAACACCACTCAATACTGTTGCATGTTTCATGTCATTAACAGAGAGTAGTAGAATAAGTAAATTGAATTTTGAATAAAAGACAATTGCCTGTATATTGCCTGTGTGGGAGAGATATAAGCATTCAGGTATATAGGTTTTTGGCCTCACAAATCAGTCATGGTTTGCTTGTCTTCCTCACATACTAACTTAAATATCTGTCCTTATGTGTCTACTTAGAAATCACAGATAGATTGGACTTGCCTAAATGGGCAAATTTTGAATTTTAATCATTCGAATGGAAAAAATACTGTAATACTTGTAATCAAGTATGAAGTTTGTGGTTATAAAGTCACTTTTTTGGTTTTTCAAGATGGCACTTCATTTATTACTCAACATCACAACAGCACTTCATGAGGAGATCCTTGAGCTTATTCTGTGTCATAGCTGGGATAATAAACGATCTTCATTATTGCTTTAAATGGAAGCATAACAGAAAAAAAAAGGATTAAAACTTGACATAGTTTGTTTTATAGTCCCTTTCAGTCCTTTGGAGTCTGCACAGGGACATTCTGTGAGCTGTACTGTAGTCGTATGGATTTCAAACATATGTTAGCAATGTGACTAGCTTAGCCAAATCAAAAATATTAGGATTACCTCATTATCCAGATATAAAGGATTTAATAGTGATTGATTTCTGTCACAGTGGGATAATTAACCTAACCACTTACAATATGTAGTTATTCATTAAGAGCATCTCTCACCAATTGCCAGAAATTATTAAGCTAACCCCTCACGATACTTGCAAAGAAAGAATAATTATCCCCACTTTGCAGGTGGAAAAGCTGATTACATACAGATGCTCACAAATACCTTACACCCATGACATACAGACACCATTATACAAAAAGATATATATTTTTCTAATTGATTATCTATTATTTGGTATTATATCCGTGCTGAAATGTATAGATTAGTTTTCCAAGCGATTTAAAATATTTTGTCTCATAGTCCAATGAATATGGAGATAAAACTTAAACACAAATCAGGAACGAACTACATCTGAGCAGCTTCAGAAATTCAGGTTTGCTTTTGAAAGCATGGAAATATGTATAAAAAACACATAAGAAAGTTAAATAGAACTCTGAATCAAATATTAGTCTTCTCTATTTGAATATTGTAATTGTATTAATTTCTAGATGTCAGAAATGTAGGTCAAGGGACTTTGATTATACATAGAGTGCAATGAGAAAACAGCACTGCCTAACTTTGAACCCTGTCACCTTTATCTTGATTTTTATTAATTTTTATTCAATAAAATATGGAATACTTTATTCCATAAAGAGAACTCTATGGTAGATAATTTAACATCTGTTGATTTATACAGGGACAAAGTGATGCTTTACATTACCAGTATAATACAGAGAAGACATGGAGGTCATAGCTGTGTTGCCCACTAGGAACACTATTCTCCAGATCCTGCTAGAGAGAGGGAAAAAAACATTATCAACCCAGAAAATCCATATCTAGCTTAAAAATAATGAACAGTTCTCTTTCCGCTTGTTAAACCTTTGTAAAGCCCTTGTGTTTGAGAAACATAATCACTCTTAGATAAGCTAAGCATGGCAGAGTGTTCTCACACAGAGCGCTGCTTTTCTGGTTTATATAGATATAGCCAGGAGAAAGGCAGTGAATCTAACTTAACCCAATCTTCATTGGCTCTGCATTTTAATCAACATTTAATTCCCCAGTATTTGCAGGGATGCTTTTGTAAACTAAAGTAACAGACAAACAAAGAATAACCAGGAAAAAGTGAGTGAGTAAGGACAAGCATGCATAAGAGGTTTCTTTCTAGCAAAAAAAAAAGGAAGAGATTTCAATTAACTTTTCAATATTTTTTCAATACTTTTCAACATTTTTCCTTCTATTAATTTATTTTTTATCTCATCCAGTTTTTTGACTTAGGTACAGTAATATAAAGTATGACTAAAAATGCTTCAATCATTAGGTGGGCTCAAGAGCTAAAGAGAAGGAACTTGTGAAGAAAATATGTCTTGAGAAAACTCCCATTAGAGAACAGTTTACCTGATTTAATGATGTGTCAAATAGGAGAGAAACCTTACTGAGTCCCAGGGCTTAAGTATTTTTTCAAGTTTTGTTTGGGAAAGTGAGGTATAGTATGAAAGCAAAATGCTGTGAAGGTGATAGACCATAAAACTGGTGATGTGAAGGAATGAAAATGGTCAAATACTGCCATTCTTGCTTTTACTGAGTAAATAGGAGCTCACTTGTCCTGCTGGGATTATTTGCAGAGCACAGTTTTTCAGTAAATAGGTGTGAGAATCAGCTGTATTGAGAGTGAAAAAATGTTCTGAATGTGTCTATGGAAACCAAATTGTATTTGTCCTGTCAGCTATTCCTTATAATCTACAAATCAGGACCCCTTATGTTTTTGGGGTGCATCTTGGTGCAAGCCTTTGTAATAGCTTGCATGATTGGTTTCCTTCTCCATAAGGTAATTAACAAAACCATTAATAACCAAGCTGTCTGCTGTACTTTAAAGGTACAGAAAGTCAGAGGTGAGACCACATGGTCTCATTGCAGCTAATTGGTGTCACACTCCGTTGTAAGACCTTGCTTCTTTTAGTGACCTCCTCCTATCCCAGCAAAGGGATGTCTGGGAGCAAGTGAGGACATTAACCTCTTCTCTCACTGCTGGGTCTGAGTGCACTGAGTGCTGCAGCCAGGGTTAGCCTTGGGCAGCTCTGCACTATTTTGTCAGGAACAGGACTGCAGCTCACCTGAACCTGGAAAGCAGGATGGCTTCACATTTGGATTCAGAACTTATTTTATCAATACCTGTTTGTTCCCATCCTGAAGCTCTTTCTCTGTGACTGCAATAAAGTCAGTGTTACCCTGGTGGTTTCAGTGAGAAAGAGCAAAGCCATCAGAGGAGAGAAACGGTTTCGTTAATTGAGTCTGCTACCTCCTAGTTCTTGTGTCAATATGAATTCAGTGCTTTGCCAAATTTTTCTAAGGAGATTAATGATTTCGGCTGCCTAATTTAGGAACCTTTAAAGCCTCTTGGGCTTTAGGAAGTGAAAGTAATGTTCCACTGAAGTGCTTTAGGCTGGCTATGTAAAAGCCAAAGCTCTGAAGATGCACCCACCCAAATATATCCATATATATTTGTACATGTTCTTTTCTTTGCTACAGTTGTGCATTTGGCAGAATATGATCTTGCTGTTTCCTCTCTTTGCTTTGCTAAAATAGACAGCCTGAATAGCTAGAAAAATGTATATTCACTCACAGCTCTAGCTTTCTTGACAGAAATTAACTAACTTCATATTTTTTCCTGTAACAGAAAGATCCAAGAAGCGCTGCTCGTGGTAAAACAAATGAATCAATAATCTACATCCGTGATTTGATTTGGGAAACAAAAAAAAGCTGCAGTTCATATCGGCCCCCATAATTTCACAGCTCTGAAAATTCATTTTTAGAATTTTCCTTCCATGAGAGTTCCTTCCATGCTGAGAAGAATTCAGCTTTGAGTTTTTTACTTGTTCTGAAAGCTTTATCCCATTAAAAAAAAAAAAAGTTTATCACCATTTTTATTTGGTATTTTCCCCCAAAGATTGATAAAAAAAGTGTTTTAATTAAAAGCTCATATGAGAAAATATGTACTCATAATTAGTTTCCAAAACACTAAATAAATTTTCTCCTAGATGTTTGTGTGTAAGTTTCCATGACATATTCTTATGACTGAAAAATATATTCTGCACAATAATTGATCATTATAACTAGAATTTTTATTAGCACCATGCTATTTGCAAACAGATGAGTAGGCCTTCAAAGTAATTCAAAATTGCAATTTGAGTTCTCTATTGAGTTGCTGGTACATTAAAAAAAATTAAAATTGACCATTTTTTGGGTCACACATTTTTAATTCAAATAATCTTAATTTAGATATTCTGTATTCTTTTTTCTCATAAATTAGTGTCAAAGGAAAATTATTCTATTTTGATTTTGTATTCACAAAATTCACTTCATGTTTAATTCTAGGTTTGTGTTAAGTACAATTTATTGTGACAGAGATATTTATGTACTGCTATCTAAGCAGTGAAAAAAGTGCTTACAAATTAGTTAGATAAATATAATAATTAGTTAGAAGATGGTCCATAAGAGAGAAAAATCAATAGCCTGTGGAAGGTAACAAAGTATCAGCTTTCAGCCCTATCACTGACTACACAAGATGAAATTTTTCACATCCAGAACTCAAACTTTGGATATGAGCACTGTCTTTTTGTTAATATCTGCCCATGAAAAAATGTAGATGCTTGAATAGCAGTAGCACACAAATTCTAAATGGTAAAAACCTTGTAATATCAAACTACATGTTAAAATATACATGTGTTATTTTCCATATAGACTCTCAGTTCTAATTGTCACTATCTGAGCTTGATGTCGACATTAAGACAATACCCCACTCACTGGGCTCAAGTGACTGACATAAAACAAACATAACTATGTAAGTCAGCATTTAGGCTTAGTTCTATGCAGAATGGGAATTCTGAGATGGATAAATGCACATTTATTCTAATACTGTCATTCTTCTAATCTGATATGGGAGTATTTGCCTAAATATTATTTGGTACTTTATGAAGGATAACTTTTGAGACAGTGAGTCTTTCAAGTTTTTAAATTCTTTCTTGATTAATTATTTTTAATTCATTTTGTTTCTCCTTCTTACCCTTACTTACTCTTAATTGACAACCACTTTAATTTCATGGCTTACACTAATGTCTCAATTTCTTCTTTCAAACACTGATCATACAATTGGTTTAACATTCCATCTAGCATGTGTTTTTAAGGTTGGACTGGAACTCAGAGTCAACTGATCACCCATCAAGTCACACAGTTTTTAACATGAAATATAGAATAACCTCAAAAGAATGAGATCATCCTGATGGGAGATTAACAGATCTTCAGAGGGTTCAGAGATACAAGCTCTATCAGAAGGACTGAATGGATGGCTGTTTGAATGTCCTACTTTGGCCAGAAAAAAATATTTTTTTCTTGCAAAGACAAGTTTATTCAGAAAATCCCTAAACTTTATTCTCATCCCACCTGTATCTAAGGCAAAAAATTATAAATACTGGGGAAGAGATCAGAAGAAAATGAATGTAGGATCAATATACAGACATCTGTTTGTAGACAAATGTATAATTTGCAAAAATATCTTAGAGTACCATGATGAATAAATAATTTTAACTAAATACTTTCCTCAGTGATACCGCAATGATTTAAAGGGCTTTTGCCTTAAATGTCTTGGACATCAAGAAAACAATAGTACAAGAATTATCCACAAATTTATAATTACTTTTCATGTTTTCATTCTGTACTTTGTAGTGTGATTCTTAAATGGGTCATTTCAGCTTTTGCTTAATTTTGTGTATGAGTTCAAATCCGGTTATCAGTGAACTGTTCTGCCAAAGACGGCTAGGTTTAAAAATTAAATATGGGCCTTAGTACTTCATGAATGAATTCTGTTATCTTAGGAGATGCAAACCTCTCAAGAATTCAATCAAATATCAATTAAACTTTGCTGAAAACTCAAACCTGTGTAAGCAGCCGGGGATCTGGACATCAGAAGTTGAACAAGACCCACCCAATCTTTTCCTCAGACAGTCTTCAGCATAGATTTGCTGTCAAAACTGAATCCAACTCCTGCTATTTAGAACCCTGTTCATTGAGATTTTTTTTCTTATATCCTGCACACCAAATCCAAAAATTGTTTGTTTAAAAGTTAATTTTAACAATACTGTAAGTGCCCTCTGTGCAAGAGCTGAAAGTAAGATTCAAAATATCCATTAACTAGGTGGCAGTCACAGTTCTGGACTTTGTTCATAATATGAACTCGCTTTTCAACAGAGTAGTTGTGATTATTTGCTACTTCTGTCCCGTGTGCCAAGCATGGCTGAAAACATAAGAGTGTAGAAGAAAGGGCAAATTTTAAATATTTTGTAACTCAACTGGAGAGAAATGTATCAGCCAAGAGAACCCTTTCCCTAGCCTAAGGGCCAAATTTCAGTATTCAGGCAACTTGGAAGAAAAGAAAAAGATTGAACATAATTCTTGTAGCTATAAAGTTTGCTTCTCAGCTTTTCTGCAATTACTGTAGCCTTAGCCTCGATTCCCACAGCAATTAACACATTAGTTCATTTTGACTGTTTTTATTTGATAGTTTTTTTTAGAGTCTTTGAAGCAGTCTCAGCAGGCAAAACTCGATTGGCAGGTGGCTACACCTTAATGGGAATGGTACAATTTGGCTTTCTGTGTCTGCAGGTTTTAACTCCTTAGGCAGTCATAGCTCTGTGCACATTTGGCTTCTTCTGTCTTCCATCTTTCATGCTCTGCTGAGTTGGTGGCTCTGTGTAGATCATCCTTTGATCATATGCCTCACAGAGCCAATACACATACATTTCCACTGCTGATTCACTCTGTGCATGTCTGATTTCATGCATTTTATGGCTATTTTATTCAGAAGACTGCAGTGATTAATGCCATGTTAATGTTCTCATCCAGATAGTAATACAGCAGGTGACTACTGGTAATTAATCATCAAACCCTTTATTCTTTTTATAACAGAGGAGCTTTTTAATACTGTGCAAGTCATAACCTGCACATCCATAATTGTTGTGTGAATCTGTCAGAAATAGCCAAGCTTTTCTAGAAAATAGTGTAAAATGTTGAAAGTCTTATCTTAAGAATTTATAGGGTCTGAGTGTCCTATCACAAGTTTTATAGATGTCAATCCCATTAAAAACTTAGAAAATGCCATGACAAAGCCCCCAGTCTAACAGTGCATGTTACTTTTGATAACTGTTACTCTCCCTTCCCGATAAATTACAGTCTTTCAGCTGCATAAATACATTTGCTGCTGAAAAAAACAGTGCACAAGCAGCCATTTTTTAAAAAATCTGCATCTTTGAAGGCTATTAATGCCCATTCAGCCTACCTCTCATAGCACTTAATAAGAGCATTAACGACACACAGCTGACAGAAATGTCAATCAGTCAATGTTTGGACATCACTAATATTTCCCATTACACACTGTATGGTAAATTTACTATGACTGCAGCTAGAAGAATGAGCAGAGGAATGTCACATTTACAATTTTATTTTAAACTTTAAGTAGTACAAAACATTTTTAAAATGGCATTGTGTTATGAGAAATGATGACGGCTGTGTATTAGAATCAATAGACACATCTAGAGTAGCCCTTTCTGTGTCTTCCAATCATCATGCTGGTCAATTAATATTGGAAAAGGAGTCTCAAAGTCTACAGCATTTCATGAGCTTCCAGAGAACCCAGCATCAGGAAAAGTGCAGGAAAAGCCACTTGACTCATCTATTCACCTGTTTGCCAGATGTGCTAAGGAAATAAGGTATCTTGCAGTCATACTGGAGAATTAGTTGTGATGGATATTTTCATGGTAACATTAAAAGAGATTTCAGTCTTTAAAAACAAAATAAACAAATAAACAAAGAAGGCCCCCCTCACAAAGGTATTGCAATTGCTATCAAAGCATATTTGAGGTTGATTATATAGCATTGATATGGGCTTGCAAGGCAATTTTTTTCATCTGATACATATTGTTTGGAATAGCCAAACTATTTCTTTCTCGACTAAATAGATTTTTTTTAAATTTACATTTCTGTGCTATATAGCAAATGCAAGTATGTCATCACATGAGACACACAATATTGTCTTTGTCCCACTTCTCACAAATTTTGGAGGACTGTTACGATTAGGATTGGGAAATTGTAGGCACAAAAAATAAACAAAAGAAAATTTCTCAGGGAGCAGATTTCTCAGTCTGTTTCACAGAGGATTATAATCAGAAAGAAATCCAAAGCTTTGAGATTTTTGGACAACCTTTTTATCATAAGAGATGCTGAGCATCTTGTGATATGGTTAGGAATGGATGCCCAACTCTTCAGACTCTTACCTTTACTTTCTGTGAGTGGTAGGATTTGTTCTTCTTTACTTTGGTTTTAAGGATAAAAAAATTGCTTTGACCTTACTGTGAGAATATTTGAGTGGGACATTTCTATGGGAAAACTTGATAGAATTATTTAAGTACCAAAGATTGCAGATAGACAGCTAGTAAGACTTTCAAAAGTGCCGAGGAGCCTAAATACATTGGAAAGTCATACTATGATCCCTGACTACATTGTAAACCACTTTTATATTTTAAAAGCTAATGTTTAACCTCCATGTTTGAGATTAATCTCACCTAACTTGAAACATCCTTCCTTAATATGGATGTATTTGTCTGAGCTAGACAGCATGGTGACTTTTTATAGTCAGGGAAGAGAAACAGTCACTTGTGGGACACGATTCATCTAATCATGACTTAGAAATCTAAACCAGGTCAGATGAATTGAACTCTAAAAGTGCCTATTTGTCTCCATTCTCTGTAGGAGAATTCTAAGGTGACAGTCTGCAATATCCTTGGCTTTATTACTGACCTATAAAGTCGGACAGCTAAATGTCTTAACTATCTTGTTTTGGATCAATTTCTAAGAGCCAAATAGCTTAAGCAAGCTGTGTCCAAACCTACTGTCAAGGCAAAAAACAGGTGTGACTCTGTCCCCTCTGTGCCTTGTTTTTTCTCTCTGAAAAGTGAGATTAATTCCAAAATGAGAGTTTTGTAAAAAAAACCAACAAAATGGCATTAGTGGCTAATTGATAGAAAGACGACAATTTTGAAAGATTTGTGCAATATAGACCAGTTGATGTTTTTGAAAAAATAAAATGTATGTGGGGTTTTTGTTTTCTAGATGGGGTAGTTTTGGGGGTTTTAAAATATTTT
Organism: Petroica traversi; assembly: GCA_025920805.1. NCBI lineage: Eukaryota > Metazoa > Chordata > Aves > Passeriformes > Petroicidae > Petroica > Petroica traversi. The sequence continues at coordinate 1,473,209 of JAHLSL010000080.1, read as the reverse complement.
TATTGAGTGTTGTGAAACTATTTGCTGAAATCCTTGCCAGAAAGATTGGTGGTGAGTTGGTCAGTTCCACGAGACAGCCTGATCTTGAGCCATTTAGTACTAATGCAGTTGTCAGGAAGAATCTATTGCAAAATCTGATGTTGTTCCAAAGTTCTTTTCTGGCTAAAGGAACAAAAAAAATAGAGATAGTTACCAAAATAATGATGTGGAGACTGGGGGATGAGGGAGTAGATGAGGTCAGTGTATATCCAACAGAATAGAAAAATAAGTAAAATCACAGAGATGCAAAAATCAACTCTGCAGCAAGGCCTTGAAACATTACTTTAAGGCAAATTCCAAGCCATAGGCATTTCACTCTATTTATTATCTTCCCTGAACATAGGCTGTGTGCTCTGTGTTTGAAAGCATTAAAGGCAAGGCTTTGTGGAAAAGTGGCCTTGCAATTTAAGGTTGATTAATGGCATATAGAAAAAAAAAAAAAACACTTCCATTTTTCAGTCTCTCAGCCTTTCTGAACTCTTGAAATGTTCTTTTATGTATTTCCAAAGGCTTTTACTTTCAGCTGGATCCTTACCTAGAGGCCATGCCATTTCTTGCACCCGCAGTGCAAACAACTGCTGCTTGTGTTCCTGTCCTTGAAGAAACCACTTCTGACTTCCTCCATAATTAGGTCTCTATAAAATAGGCTTTGTTGGGCCACCTATCTTGCAGTAGATCTGCCTGATCAGCAATGGGGAGTCAGGTGGAGTAGTCAGCATTACCCATTCCTACTCTCTGCCAGGACGTCTTCTAGGACGTAGCAATTAGTTTAGGATATTAAAACAGTTAGAACCCCAATCTATAATAATGCCTGAACAAGCTTCAGTATTGTCTTTCTCCCACATTATTTCAAATATACCTCCTCAAATCTTTCCTCTATTTAAAAGAATCTTGCTCATATCTTCAAAGAGCTATAAATTCTGGCCAAATGTCTCATCCTCTGCCTTATTTTTACTTCCCAGTTTGTCTGGGCCCATTCATCAATTCTCTGCTTTTCCCTGAATTTCAGGACATCGCCCTCCCTGTTTCTCTCTTTTTTCTCCACGAGAGGACATTTTGCATCTCCTAGGTTAATGATCTTTCCTCTAAAACCTGTTATCTCTATTTCCCACATACCATATTTCCATTGCCTTGTTGCTAGGTTCTCAATTTTACTTTTTTCCATTTGTTTCTTTCCCATCTCATGTTATCTAAATGGTGGTAATATTCTCATATTTTTTTCCTCTCAATATCTTTCTATTCAGAACTATTTTACTTGTCTCAGCTCAAATCAGGTCAAGATTTGATTTCTGCAATCTGAGTCTTGCGAACTCTCAAATTTGATGACAAGTCTTGTACTATTTAATGTTTTACTTAAAGCTTCAGTTCCTAAAGGCAATGGAGAACAAGAAACACTTAGCTTTTATCAAAATTACTAAAACCTTTGCCTTCAGGATTACTCAAAAAGCCTGAACACACAAAAGAGCATATTAAGGAGTCATACAAAAGGGCAAATAGAAACCCAGGCTAGCTCTTTTAACATTTTGCTCCTAGTTCCATTAAAAGCCAACCAGATTCACTTTTGAAAATAAGAGAAAACCTTTAATATTTCAAAATTAAAATGAGAGATATAGTTACCAATCAAAAAAAAAAATCAAAAAACCAGAAAATAATGGAAGTCCACACTGATATGAAGAACTCTTTGGAAACACTCACTATAAACACAAACTACAACAATAAGATGAAGTTATTTTCATATGCATCAGGGAGTGTAGTGAGTATGCAGTTTAATTCAAATTGAAATTGAGATTATTCTTAATAGAAGATGAGCATCTTTATCACACGGAGTAATTTTAGAGAAGTGTGTGAAGCTGCACAGGAAGCCACCTTTAACTTCACACCACAACCTGGGAAAATAATGTGGCTGTTGTCAGGCACCACAAAGTTAACAGTATTTCTGCAGATTTTTAGGAGCTGTGTAAATTGGAATCAATTTGTGTATTTACCTTTATTGATCCTACAAGCTTCTGAAGACTGCTACATATTTTGTTCTGCCAGTAGATGGTGATATTTATATTAACTATTTAAGTAAATGGGGAAATATATACCATTATTTATTTCAGTATACATTCCTTATATACCAGATATGTTTTAACAACACACGCTAATTTCAAGTTCATAGTAAATGTAATATATTGTGCAAACATATAATTGCATAACTGGTTTTGACACCATTGTGAACACTTTGGGCTTTAATGCCCCAAGCCATTATAATATTTTGAGCCAGCAGCACTTGGCTAGCTTATATATTTGGATTGACTGAATATTCCTTGGGGCTGTGTGTGAAACTGAATGGAGGGAGCAGGATTTTGAGAGGCCATTTTCTGTACCACAGCCACTTGCAAATGGAAGCTAACTCCCCACATATTCAGTAGAATTCATCAGGTTTTCTCTCTTGCTACTGTGCCTGGTGTTTATTGCTAATGAAATTCTAAAGGCATTCTTAAAAGTGTTGCAGTTAGAGTTCAAGGATAATTTAGAGTATATTAATGTATGCTTAAATTAAATTGCCCTTGGTCAGCTCTCGCACTTTCCAAAGACAAACTATACATAATTCACTTCAATACTTGCAAGCCTACCACAGAATATTTCAAAACCTAAGATAGCAGATTTTTTTCTCTGTTAATTACATCAGGATGGTTGTAAGTTTGTATAGTTGGTAAAGCATTAACATTTTTAATACACTAAAGAAGCCCTACATATATACAAGCCTTCATTTAACAAGATATTTTAGTACATATCTAAACCGTAGCATTTATGTCTCACTGACTTGTGGGGAATTGTCCACATGATAGCGGTTTAGCATATTGTATTTCTTGCTTGGCTATGACCTGGGATCAACATTAAATTCAGTAGGTCTTGCTATACCACTAGCAAGATGACAGTGGTAGACATAAAATACTCACAACTAAAACTGCAGTAATTTGAGTCTCCCAAGATGCATCTGCATTTAAAGAATTGAGCCTTCCAGGGTTTTGAATAAAATTTAAGCCAATTACTTCTTTTGGATGCAAGAATAACAAAATTCGGAGCATGGGAAATAATTATCTTAGGTATCTATTCTCTAATAATGTGATAGAAGCAAAAGGAGAAGCAAAACCCCCCCTTCTTTCATTTCTATTTCAATAGTCCGCATTTTACTCAAATGTAAAAAGGGAAATAAATATTCCATTTCCTTGAACTTCTCTTTATCATTGATGTCCATTTTGTTGAAATACAGACTATTAGTGAAAAAATTAATTTATAAAGCTTAGTTTTTTATATAGCTACTTAAAGTATAAATAAAAATACTGTTGTGTTATTCATTTCCGTGGAAATTTAGTTGTTCCAAATAAGCAAGGAGCAAAAACTATGGATTTAATTCAACATCAGATTTAGGGTTTTAAAAATATTAATAATAGAATTAAATAAGTCTTCAATGGTTTGTCTTCAGAATTTTCCTGAAATGTTCTTTTTTTTAAATAGGAATCTTTACAGTCTTACATCAAGCTTATGAAGCTGGGACTCCATTGAAGAGAAAAGAAATGTAGGCAAAAAAAATCTTTTATGCAGATATGTTTAATCATGGAATGAAGAATATTAATATAAATTATTAATTTAAATAATCTAAATTCTGAAGTATTAAAAGATTTTGCTTACTCCAATTTTCTTCCATCTAACAAACACCTCTGTTTGACTTGTGAAATCACCGAGTTGGAAAACCTCATGTTAGTACTAAAACATATGATAAAATACACTAGATGGAAGTATCAAATTGCTTCCATATATATTTATCTTTCCGGATGGGCTTCATTAAAAATATTACTCATCTGAAATGTATGCATCAAACGTACAGCATTCATCTGGTTGTAGAAGACAGAGGGACCGCTGTTCTTTGACAATTATTTTAGGAGAAGAGCCCTTTATCTCTCCTTTGCTTGCAAGTGCTGGAGTCACTCCCATTATCTCAGGGTATGTTCAGGACAGCCCTTGTAGGAGTGTCCTTAAAGACCAGAGGTTGGGATCTGCCCAACAGCCAGCACTTGCACTTCAACCATAGTTCTGCATATGCAAAAAAAAATTATTGTTACAGTTTACTGCACAGTTTACTGCTGCCAAAACCATTATTTTTTGAGTGATTTCACTTTGATGCCCTAAATTGCCAATGATCCATAACTCCTACCAGCTTCATATTGATTTGGGTTGCTATTCAGTGTAGTTCAGTAAAAAAGGAGACTAAAGCTATCTGACTTGGAACCATAAGAAAACTAATAAGCTAAGCCATCAAATAATATGCCTTCAAAAGCAAATGTGCTACTTGGTAAAGTTTATTGTTTTAGAGGAATGAGGAAATTGTGGAAAGGATCATTAAAAAAATATCAATGCGTCCAATTAGCCAAGAAAGGAAAATTGATTCTGATATGGAAAAGGAGACAGGATGATCATGGGAAGAGTGTTAGAAGAAAAGCAGGGCCTTTTTTTTTATATTTGGGCAGGAAAATTTGCTCAGTATTGCTTTCAGAGTGTACAATTTCTTTCTTAAAGAGCAGTAAGAAGAAACTGTAAGAGCCGTGAACAACGACGAACTTTAGGTAACATGCAGGAAGTCAAAATTATTTTAGGTATTCCCTCCAGACACAGAAAGAAACCTTGGTTTGGAGAAGGATGTAAGTAGGTACCTGCCAAGCAGATCTAAGAGAGAAGTGTACTTCAGGATAATCCAGACTGGACTAGCAAAACTGTGGAGAAAGGGCAGAAGTACAGACAGCTCTTTCAGTTGCTTTAAATCACAATTTTAAATGCAGAAAGAAAAATTCTGACCAAAAGTGAATAAGTTGGTGTCAGCTGAAGAGGGTTTGTTGTACTCAATAAATTGTTCCATTAATTTAAACCCCAAAAACATGCTAGCCTGGTTTGGGAGAAAGCTGGACAAATAAAGCAATCCTAACTCTACAGATTAGGGAGTTAGGGAATTAAGGCAGAGGATACAGCTGAAATACAATAAGCAACATTTCTGCATCCTAACTCTTATGGTATGCTATTCAATAATTCTAAATTATTCAATATTTTTAAGTTTGATAAAAAAGTAAAGATACTTTGTATTTTTTTTCCTTTTTAGTCAAAGAGTTAAACAGTATGGAAGTGTGAAATTGTACTTGAATCTTGTCTAAAAGCTGTGAGGCACCTCTAGTTTTCTTACAATGGTTTTTGGCTCTTATAGATTAGTGAGGTTTTGCTAAACATAAAATATTGGGCACGGTAATTCTGATTTAGAATTAAATGTGGGGCATATTATCCTCACTTAACAATTTTGATTACTCATATTCAGAGATGAGATAGTGATTTCACATTAGAGGATAAATGAAGAGAGCAAGTGATGTAAAACATCAATCTCAATACCTGAGGTGATAATCTATTTGGAGACCCAGAGGAGGGAAGCTTTAAGTGACTGACTGAAACTTGATTTTCTTATGTAGGCCCAGCAAAGGATTGCAGTTTAGATTGACCAACTTATTGACTGGGACAAGAATGAAGTTCTTTGAAGTTAGAAAGCTTAAAAGGAAGATGAAGACAAAGAATTTCATAGTTCTTTCTTTGTATTTTATAGGAAGCTTAGTGAATGTTTTGCATCATAACTACTCTTGGTATCAGTAATGTCTATTAGAATGTCATAAAGAACAACTTCTCTGTGAGGATAAGTGGAGAAATTTAGGTTGTTCAAAAGAAGAGTAGTCATCAGAAAACTCTTTGAAATCTTTTTCTTTATATGACTTTAAAATAGACGCAAAGTATTCAAATGATATATCTTTTTTTTTCCCACAATGTTACATATACCGAACTAGCACTGAGATATATTAATGAAGGCCAGGATCCTTTTCTATCAGAATACTCACAATGAATTAATATTACTCCCCAGCTCTGGAGAACCTAAATTCTAATTAGTTAAGATAAATATTAATGAGAATGCAAGGTAATAAGGTATCTCTTTAAAGTACTGAGTAATTTGGACTCCCTGCATTTCTTTGGAGATGATCTGATTCTCTTGCCTCCCACCTAGATTTGTTGCTTACGGTCATATAACTACAATTTCAAAAAGAGGAAGTGAAAATATTGATTTTTGCTAAGAGGTCTGTTTAAAAGGGACAGTATTACAATTTTAGTTTATATTTCCATGCAAAGAAATAGTGTCATTTGGGAAGACTAAATATGCCAAGGTTATTAATCATAAAACTACTAGCCAAGTAAATATTCCTCAGAGAGTTGCTCTACACAAAACTGTAATAGAAGTTAGGCTCTTCTGTTTCAGAAGTGCAAGATTATTGTCTGTATCTTGTATATATTAGTGGAAAAAGCAAACGACACTAATGGACCTGATTTTGAGTCTGAAGTTAAGCTAAATCATGTCACACACTCAGTGTGGACAATTTATAGATTCTGCATTTGTGGCTAGCTTAATGCTGCCTTAATTTATATCCAACAACAATATTTATCAGCTGGTTTTATTTATATTTATAATACCATAATGCAGAACCTTTTCTCAACATGTTAAATGCAGTACATGTAAGTCACTGTTTAAAAATGAACCTGAATGAGATGGAAGATGTATCAGTTACACTCATGTTTGAATGCCTTCATCTGTCTTGTAAGTCTCTGCTTTATTTCTCCTTCAGTTAGAAATCCCTCTATGGGAAAATGTAAAGACCTCTTCCTGGCTCACCCTTGCCCCATTCCTAATGAGGATTTCAGACCACTGGCTTTAGTTTTAGTCATATTTATTCTCATTCAAGATGTAGTCTGTGTAAGATTTTGCATTATAAACATAGAAAAGGTGTATCTTAAACACTAAGGTGGTGTTAATTTTAACTGTTTCATTTATGCAAAATAAATGCATGAAATAATGTAAAGTAATGTTACTGGCATAACTGTTTATATTGACTTTACATTTGTCAATATAAACAAAATTCTGATCTTAATATTGGTAAATATAATTTACATAAATTGTCTTTCTGATGTCAAAATGTTGATAAACTTTATATAAAAGCCATATTATTTCTTAATCATACATAAAATAAACAATGAAGTAAATAGTGAACAAAATACAGAGGGAACAAAATAAATAGGAAGAAAAAATATGCTTGAATTATTTGTATTTTTATGTTTTACTTTTATATAATATATCACACTGGGCAGGCCAGACTTGCAGTAATTTCTGAGATATTAGTCAGTGTTAGTCTTGCCTTCTGTGGGATGCTGCTACCATAAATGTCAAATGGCAGTTTGCATAGATAAATTAGCATGGACAAAGAAAAGCGGGAAGGGGATATTACTATCCCGTTTCACAGAATAATGAGATAAAACAAATCTCAAATCAGAATTAATCTCTTCCCTCTTCATATTCATAATGTAGACATACCTATGCTTAATACTATATATTATTTCAATTCTTGATAGAAAGAAACTGGGTGTAGAGATGTGAAAGGCATGATTCTACACTGCATATTTAACTTGCTACATTAGAATGAGATGAACTTATTACTAAAAGTGTCTATTCACATTTACTAACTGTAATACAAGGCTGAATGAAGGCTTTCTACATCTGCTCAGATGAAATTCATTCTGAGAAAACTGGCAGATGTTGGAGATGTGGAAAAACCACTTATGTATTTTAATTTCTAGTCCAGTATTCCCACTGTTGGGACCTTCTTTTCCAAAAAAGAGATTGCTAAGTTCTGCTTCTCATGAATCAGAGCACTTGTTCATTTACATGCACGATGCAGTCTTAGCTAAACCATCTAGTATACAAGTCTAAGATTTAGAGCTCACAGGCAAGTCCTGTTGACTCAGGGTGCCTTTTGTATCTCCTGGTCCCATAGAAGGGACCGGATCCTGGAAGAGCCCCATTTTATCCTGTGCTAACAGATGTCTTGAAGTGAGGTACAATAAGGTGAATGATTTACAAACAAAGTGTGTCAATTGCCGTGCCTAAGTACTCAGGTAGAAGGGTCTTGTAAATGGTTCCCTCAAAACACTGAATACATTATATTTTTCCTTTTTTTTTTCTATCGATTTCTCTGCCATGACAATCACTATGTTGATTTTGAGCACTACTATGTATTAATTGATAGCTTTATTGTCATAAGCTTTTACAATCCATATCTATGTGACACAGGTGACATAAAAAATAAAGCATATAAAAATATTTTTAAACACATTGAAGTATCTTAAAAATACCCAGACCTAACTAATTTTAGCATTATTGAATTTTTCACTACACAATGTAAATACATTTTGGCTTTCCTTCTCTGTTTCTGTGGCTCAGTGTTTCTCTTCCTGAAAATAAATGTGTGCACACACAGGCACATATATATATGTATTAATATCATTTTATATGTGTAACAATTACATACAGTACTAATATAGATGTACAGAAACATCTATTTCTCTGTATAGGAGAAGGACCATATAAAAGATCATTGGATATGAACAAAAGAGGATCAATACATTAACATAATTTAAATCTATATTTTCATGTTAAGAACTTTTATAGTAGTAGTAAAAATGTTTGGAATGCTTCTCAATTTCTTCTTTCTTCCTGATTTCATCTCTGATAGATCAAATAAAATAAAATGTACCATTTTGACAGTATTACTTGGTGAATAGGAAGCAGAAATAATTAGAAGTACCTGTTAAAACCTTACCTACATTCACTTTATGTTGATTTTTTTAAAAAAAAGAGGTACTCATGAAATATGAGTGAATTCTTTACATTATTTACCATATTAATCCATCTGAATGTTCAGAATTTACACTAGTATATTCATCACATAATCACACAAACTAGTGTCTCAGATTAATTCAGAAAAGTATTGTTATTATCTACAGTACACATCCAAGTAGTGATTTATATAGCGATGATGTATTTACTTAGTATGTCTTAAAAAGATTCTGTTATATTCTTTAAGTTTCAGGACTTATGAGAGTCCTGACTATGCTACAGTGCATATACTAATAATTTTTCCCCTTTTGATATGCCAAAATTGCTTATCAAATTATTAACATAGTTCAATGATGATACAAAAACCAACGCCTGAATCTATGTGTCCTTCAAATCCGACTTAGGTTCTAATGCTAAAACTACTAAATTAGCTAAATTAATTTCCTGTGCAATTCTTCATCACATCCCCATTAAAAGTGAAGTGGTTTCATTATATAATGATGGAAAATGTCAGGAAATGTGAATAGAATTCTGACAGATGCAGCAAATGTGAGAAGCATAGAAACAAGATGAAGTGACTAGCACAAGATAAATATCTTTTCAGACCAAAACTGAACTAGAAAAGTGTTTTCATAATAGTAACTATCAAGATGGAATAAGCATCAGTATAGACACACTACCCCGTTTGCTGTAAGAAATTCTTCATTTAGTATGTTACACTCCATAAATGTTTCATTTAGTGCACTGATCCTATAGCCTGCAGAAGATGTGTCACTGAGCAGAAGTACCATGACCCTTCCCTCTCCACAGCACTTACAAGCAGAGGTATTGCAGTATTCCCTCTATCATTTTAGGCATGGGGGAAGAGAAACTGGAAGATAGCAAGATGCACTGTAAAATATTCTAAAGGCAACACCTGTAGCATCCATTTCCAACAATTTCATATCTGTAATTTATGAAAATATCGCAAGGATTTCAAGAGTGTTACCAAATAAAAAGGATCAGTCCTTGAAGGTGAAGTATTTAATAGGCCCAAGTACCCTTTGGACACCAGAGGACAATGTTAAATAATCACTAGAGGTCACTATGAGCACAGAATTTTCCAGATCCAACCATTTCTTCTGGAGATGTCAGTGGTACCTTCACAAGTCAGGCATGGATGCACTACTCGTGCAGTATAGAGCTCCTGTAAAAATTCCACCACTGCAAATGAGATGGAAGCTTGAAAACATTTGATTCAGATCCTATGAGGAAACTAGAATCCACCCAAACTTTTAGGGGGTTTTCTGCTTACTGCTTCTTTATATACTTTGTCTCTTCATCTTCAGCATTTTATTCAAACTCATTTCATGATATAGTTCTTTCTTTTTTAACAATATATCTGTGTTTTTTGTCCTAGGGCAAACAGAGAGATCTCCTGATTACATTTCATCTCTTTCCCTATTTTTTTTAACTCAAGCTTCGTAATATTTTTCTTAATTGAAATTCATATAAATATTATCCCAGGACTTGTTACTTTCAAGTCCTGGGATAAGATTCATACTTATTTTGCAAACTTCTTCATTTTTTTCATTCTTAAAGACTTAAGCTGAATGAAGTCTAGGACTAGAAAAAATTTCTAAAGAGTTGTAGGAGTTTAGGGTGGGGACTGTTGGTGGGTATGTTCTGGAGGTTTGAGATTTTCTTCTGGTAAGAAGCTCTCTTCCAGCAGAAAATGGTGTCCAGGGATAGCAAATATGAGCTATAGATTCCAATTCCAAGTTGGCCATCAACCAAGTCTACTACATCTGGCAGGCTTTTAACCTATCTGATCTTCACTCTTTTCACCTTTAAGATTTCAATCACTACCTTGTAGAAATACTATTGAAATTTTCAGAGAAAAATATTTAAAACAGTATAGCAGTTTTAAAAGATTTACTTAATTAAGCTATTTTCAATTAACTTTGCATATAGATTTTTATTTTTAGTTAAATAGGTAAAAATAAAGATCAGGAGATATTAGGCATCACAGTTTACATATACACACACTCCTTTTATAGATGAATTTTATAAACATGATGTCATATTTTTGGTATTTTTAGCAAGCCCCCAAGGGGATTACTTAATTATCATAAAAATTCCATTGATTCTGGCTTCTAGATGTCATTCCTTTTTCTACCCCAATATAATTTTTCATGATAGTGATGTCATTTAGATTATTTACACTGATTTGGAGTGTGTATGAATATTCTTAGTACAAAAATAAAGAATAAGTATAGTGAAAACGAAAGAACCCATATGGTCTTATAATTTCCTAGGAGATAGAGATCTATAGCAAATATTCATCCCAATATTCAAAGTATTTTATGCTGTTTCACAAGTGAAAGCAAGAGTGATAATCAATGGAATTTATAGAAGAAAACATTAAACTCCATAGAACACACCATCCAAAAAAAAAAAAAAAAAAGGCAGATATCAACACTGTGTTTCAATTATACTGATTGCAAGTAATAAGGCAAAAGTGACAGGATGCTGGGGTTTTAAGCAACCTTTTTCCTTCATACTGAAGCACATTTCCAAGTTGCTCTGCACTGTAGTGTAGGCTTTGAAAATTAAAAGGAACTCACTGGAAAAATGAATGCTAACATGACAGGATGTCAGTACTAGAGTAAGGCAGTTTAGTCTTGTAGAAGAAATCAGGTTGTGGGTGAGTGAGAGGCTATCCTGGAGAGGAACCAAAGTGCCTGAACAGCCTGAACACTATGCTAGAGGCAACACTGATATACATCCTCAGCATCACTAAAATTCAAGGTGAATTGCCATGTTCACTTATTTAAAATCTGAAGCAAACACAGTCTTGGTTTCATAGAACTATAAAAAGTATGTAAAAATAAGTAAAAATACCCCAAGTGGGTCTATTATCTCTTGTGTAATGTATAACTGTATAGGAAATAACTGTACAGCATATAACTGTAAAGGAAACAACTGATGGTTCTTCATATAAGTTGTTAATATTCACTTGACATATTTTAACAATTCAGGGAAAATAAGCAGGTACAAGGACTGTTATCTTGAAGATAATGGAAGCAGGGTTGAAAAGTAGTTGTTGGGTATAAGTTAAGGTGGTCTTAAGCCAGTTCTTCTGATTAAGCCACAGATGCAGAATCTTTTAATGTCCAGGTAGGTCTGCCCACACTGAGTGTGTGACATGATTTAGCTTTACTTCAGAATCAAAATCAAGTCATTAATGTTGTTTGCTTTTTCCATTAATTTATACAAGATAGAGACAATATCCTTGCACTTCTGAAACAGAAGAGCCTTACTGATGCAAGAAATTTGAAATCCAACTTCTGGTGCAGTTTTGTGTAGAGCAACTCTCTGAGGAATATTTGCTTGTCTAGTAGTTTTATTATTTAATAACCTTGGTATATTTAGTCTTCCCAAGTGGCCCTCTTATCTATATGGAAATATAAACTAAAATTGTAATACTGTCCCTTTTTAACAGACCTCTTAGCAAAAATCAATATTTTCACTTCCTCTCTTCATTCCTGAAAACCAAGAGGGTATTAAAATTTCTATGCTGACTTTTTATTAAAGTCTGAAAAACTCAGCATTTAGCTTTTGTCTTATTTTGGTACCCTCTTCAATAGATTAATGTCTGTAGATTACCTTGGAAACAACCAGGGATTTGCCTAGCAAACTAAGAAAAGGAAGATCTGTGCAAAGTCACTCAAGGTTAGACCAATAAAGTACAATTCTTAGCAATTTTTTGCATTCAGAAAACTCTGCTATTGTCTCATTCTTTAGTTTTCCAAGACTGGAACTTCTGTGTGTATGTCTTTCCTCTATCAGTGAGGGTCCCAAATAACTCTATTTTGGCTGACACCCACAGCCCATCCCCCTCCAAACTATTTCCATAAAGCTGGTAACATCTCCATGTTAAATACTAGTCGTTCCCTATTGCTAATAGGATCTCACCTTGAAAAAGTGATTTTCTGAAGGAAAGTGGAGTTAGGTGTATCTTCATTGTTTTTTTAACCATGTGATTATATTCTCAGAGGAGCTCAATGAAATTCAAATCCCTACCCTTGCTTGAATTCAAAGCTCCCTGGTTTGAATCCAGTCTCCCATGGCAGTCCCTCAGCCACTCTCAAATATTCTGACTGCTTCAAGGCTGCAGAATTTAGTCCATTTCATTGACTGTATCAAGGCAATGGTGGCATTGTCTTCTCAGAAACTAGATTTCAATATGTAATCAGTGAATGCCATTCTTTCATGCTGACTAACATAATGGCTTCTGTGAATCTCTCTCTCAGCTCTTAATTCTTGCAAAATCCTCTACAAGGACGTTTGGCATGTAAAGCTTAAATGTGACTTCTTCCAAATGAGCACAACGTGCTTTTACCTTTATTTCATCTCTACACTGCCTTAGCTCTACAATGGAATTAATGCTACTCCCTAAAAGAAATACTCAAGATGATGAGGTTCTCAGTCACTGCAGTGGTGAAACTTTATAAGTTTCTTAATTAGATAGTATGTTCTTTCACCAATTTGAAATATATATGAATCAAGCAACTTCTTACAATAAAGGCTGAATTGCACCCACAGCTGTTAAACATCATACTGGTTGCACTATTTAGTTCTTGCTTTGGTAGGGTATTTATCATGGACCTAAATTTAAGTCTTAATGAATTAGATTAAATCTCTTTGGTACTTAGGCACATTCTTGACTTCTTTGCTGAACAGACTTGAAACTGAACAACAAACAAGCTAAGTACACCCAGCAGAATCATTGGGCTGCTGTTCCATAAGACTGGAAAGCTGACTTTGGCATGAAGACCTGTTTACTTAATTAAATCTCTTAATAAGTAGACCTGCTTTATGACTTTTACATAACTAACAAGCTTAAGTACTACAGACGATTTTTTCCCACAATATTATTGAGTAATTAACATTTAATTCTAATTAAATCCCATAATTTCCTGTTATGGTTAACACAGAGACCCAGATCCAGAATGCTCAATGGAAGCTGGCTTGCTTCACTGAACAGGTACTGCAGAGAAGTAATGCTGCCCCAGAAGAGTTTTCTGTGTATTCAATTAGAACACAAAGTTGCTGACTAATTTACACAAGTAAAAGCATTTCATATGGAATAAATGAGTTTGATTTGGATTAGTATCAATTTCAACACTTGGATTAAAATACAGAAGGACTAAATCAAGCCAGGGATGTAATTCCTCTTCCTCCCTTCCTTCACTAGCAGTTTAAAGTAAATCCATACAAAAATAAGCAGGATGTCTGTTTCATTTTATATGCAGTCTTTCATGTTAAAAATGCAGCTAATTTTTTGTAACCTCAATTTCTACAACTTTTGCTCTGTAAAATATAACATAAATAGATCTGTTTTCACTAAAAGCAACACCTATACTTCTGCTTCATTTATAAGTGATTAGCTGAACCATAAGTAACCTGAAATTAATGGATGTTTAAATAATATCTATCCTAACTCAACAGGCATTGGAAAAGGTTTTATTTTTCTTACATATTTCAATTTCTGTGCTGTGAATGGTACTTCTATGTTTCTGATATGCTGACAAGTTTTTTGTGATCTTGGATAGATGTAAACAAGTCAAGTGTTCAATTAGAAGTTGATAGGATTTGTTAGAAAGATCTGGGTCCAGGATGCCTGTATGCTCTAGGTTTGCAGAATCAGAGAAATTATCCCACCAAAAGTGCTACCAGAATATTGAAATCCTCAACCTGGTCCTTGTTACACATGTGCCTGAAGTATGAAAATGTGTCTGCAGTGGTAATTTCCCAGGGCTGCTGTGAGCAGCCAACTCTAAAACATATTGCACTTCTTGCCTGAAGTGTTAAACTTTGATGCTATCATTAATAGAGGTTCAAAATAGACCCAAGTACTTATTTCCACAGCAGGAAATCCAGGTGCTTTAAAGAAACTACCATCTTGGAGCTTCCAGATTCATACAGTCAGTTTCTGACAGGAGCCATAGGGATTTGTGTTTAGAGTCATTTATGAGTGCAGGGCTGTTGGAAATCTTTGCCCCAGTGACTTTGGAGCTGCAATTAATGGTTGAAGAATTAAAACCAGTGGCAATGACACAGCACAGCTGTGCTGTGTAGAGGATGCATTTCATTTCAGAATGTTCTCTCTGTTATTTCATGGCTGGGCACAGGGAAAAGGTATGAAATACATGCAGGTGGGGATCCACCCCACTAGCCACGGGAGCTGCTCATCACAGAACCCCACAGTGCAGCATGGCTCCCAGGTTAGGCATGATTGCTTCTGCCTCAGCAGAGCTTTGTACAATAGTACTAGAACTCATTAGCAAATATTAAATATTTCTTTGCATTTCTGACTTTAAATATATATATATATATATATATATATATGTGGTCTTTATCCCATCTATTTTCTGAACAGTTGTTTTTCATACCTCTTTTAAATCCGTTGCAATTCTTTGAGGCAAGCATTAGTCACTCAGCATGTTTTGTAAAGTGATGTGTACACTTACAGTCCTCTCTAAGCAAAAAACAATAAAACAACATCTTGAAAGATTTATTGAATAAGGCAATTTCTTCAAATAGGATAAAATAGTTAGCAGCAAAATTCTCATTTAATCTTACTAGATCATGGGATAATTCCCATAACTGAGAGATTACTGGCAGCACTGTGAATATTGCTGTTTTAATTGTTTGCTAATTAGCAGTTCATGGGGAAAACCAAATTGCTGCTTGGCATGCTGCATTGTGGCACAGTTTTAGCCCCCCTGTCTCCTACACCCCATCTGTTCTTCCCCTCTCCACTTCCACTAACTGTGAGCTTTCTCATGGACTCAGATGAGAAAGCAAATTTTGCCAAGAAGAAATCTGATTTGGCTATTCTGGAAAATTAAAGCATAATTGAGGAAGGCTTTCCTCCCCTCTCTTCCCTAAAATAGTTTTCCACTAAAATAATAAAATAATAAACCCCCTCTACTCCCAGATTTCAAGGCTTCAGACCAGCAAAGAAGTGCCATCATGGGGAGAAACAAAAACAGAGAGAAAAAAAAAAAGAATAAAACATCTGCATAAAAGGTTTCAAACTAACAGAATAGGGTTTTTTTTTGCTGTTTCTATAGCCACAAATTCTTTCACAAAAGAAAAATAAAAATGGCAAAATGCAGGCAGCAACAATTTCCCTGAATAAACATAAAAGATCACGGACATGAAACAGGTCTCTACTCCCATTTCATGTAACCTATGTCATTGTTTGAAATGCAAGAATTTTGTTTTGAGCTCACAGATCCAATTGTTATTCTCAAAATCAATACAAAAAACTGGCATAAATGGTGTGCATTGCACCTGACCTTTAACCAATATTTCTTTAAAAGCTGTAAATAACATGGCCTGTCAGTGGTGAATCTGTATAATGAATAAATAATAACGAAATATGTAAAAAGAAGAAAATTAACTCTATCCCAGTTAAAACCAGGGCAGTCTCTAATTCAAGTCAGGGGCCTTGACATCTCCAGTTCTGTGAAGAAGCACAGAAGAAAAGCTGTATAGAAACACTTGACAGAGGCATTGCTTTTGTGAGCCATGGGAAGTCAGGCTCAGGACAAGGCAGGAAAATGTCTCAGGAAGGTAACGAAGACAATTCTGAGTGTCTCTCTGGTGAATTGTTAAATTCATTAGATGTAGAATATGATTATTGAATTATTATGGTGTAATATTACCAAAAATTTTCAAAGTTGGTTAATAGTTGCTCCCCTGTCCTCCACTTTCTCATTAATATTCCGTCAAATTACATCATGGGATAAAAGCAAACACTTGGTTACAGATATGAAGCAGTGTAGCTGAGACATATCAAAAGGAGGATTTCAGCACTTAGTTGTGCTGTTGACTTTCTGGGATTCATGTTTTGCATAAAATAAAATTTACTTTAGACGGTCAAGTGGCTGTGACACCATCACTAATAAATTAAGACCTCTAGGTGACAAATGCATAACTTGGGAAGATTTGCTCGTTTTGCTAGGAGGCAGTGCTTTTTTGGTGTGAATTAAAATTCTTTTGAGAATGCCTGCATTTGGTCAGGAAACTGAAAAGAGATAAGCAGACACTGAACTTAAAAGATGTTTCAGTACACTCAGAGTGCCAGCACAGACATTCTGCACTCACAGGAGCTGAGTATTCTCTACTTTATTCACTGGTCATGCCTAAGTGTCTTGGCAGTCGTTCCCACCTATCTCCTGTAGCATTTGCCTTATGCCACTTCCCACATTCAGAACTTTTAATGCAGAGAGAGAAACATTCTTCCTTAGAGATTATCTTTTCCTAGCCAAAGACAGAGCAAAGGCATTCATGCTGTTCCTCCTGTATCTATTCACTGTGTGTAACAATGTCTTCCATGGGATACTGCAATGTTATATCAACTATTCAGTAGGAATTGAAAGAAGGGATCACCCAGGATTATACTCCTTTCTCTTAGAGAAATCCTTGGTGTGACAATACTGTCAACAAGCAGAAGTCTTTCTTTCCCCTACAAGTTCAAAAAGATAGAGATTTTTTCTTTTCCCTGTTCAACATATGTACGAAACCAGCCAGCGATATTATAAAATGCTACAGGATTAAATGCTTGACATATGCTGGTGGTGCACAGCTGTACTTATTGTTTTATCAGGAAACAGAACACACTGCCATCCAGATTCTCATTGCCTGTAGAAATAAAGCACCATACAAATATTAGTGACATAAACATAAGGAGGAGCTAGATAAAGATAAAATTAATAGGAAGTTTCTGCAGTTTCACTAGATGTCATGTCCCTTCAAAGTAATGGATATTTTGCATTGGGTAACAAATAAAAAAAAAAATAAATCTGCAGTTGGAGAATAATGAAATTTGACCTCTTCTACCTCACAAGAAACATTGACACAGATGTGATATATAAAGAAATACTTAGTATTTCTTCGCCACATTTTTGATTGCTTAACTCTTTTTCTGAGGTGGGGAGGAATGAGGAAGCCAGATACAAAATGTCGTTATTATCAGAATTTTGTTATCTCCTCTCTTATTTGATCACTAACAGGATGGAATGATAATCAAACACTCCCTTTGGGGATTAACTTTCATCAGAGTGCTGATGCTTGGTGTTGAAAGTGGTGGCAAAATTAGTAACAGTAGATTTGGGCTGCTCCCAGTAACAATGAGCCGCAACACTTCAAAAAGTGAACAAAATTTTTATTTTTTTAATTTTTGTACTTTATATAAAAGTTATTCAGATCTTATTCAGCTAGAACTAGCAAATGTCCAAAACTCTACTTAGTATGGGTTGGCAGAATTATACATGCAATTTTCACTAAAGCCCCATTTACAGGGCTGAGAACTGAGTATGGATTTACTCAAACAGAAATCCAACAAAGGTTCTGCAGTTTCCCTCAGAGTATACAGATCTTTTATTCACATTAACCTTTTTATGTGAGAAGGCAAACATGCTTCATGAAACTCAAATAAGACCTCTACATCGATCAGAGAATTTAATTCTAACCATTTACCACAGATTAAGAATCGGATTAAGAATGTATTACTGGCAATATCCAGCTGGAAGGATGTACATGCAAAACTAGGTCATATCAACAGCTTTGGCCAACGATTATGTAGATAAATGCGATAATCTCAACTGAATGCCAGAGTGTAGATCTTTCCCTAAAACCCATATTTGGAATGATTTGAATATTTTTGCCTATTTAATCAACTATTGTAGCTGCCCTACTAGCCATCTGTCCTAAACACATGCTGGGTATCTGGTGTTTGGATTACAAATCCTTTGAAGGCTCCAGATTTTACTAGTCTGGAAATAATATGGGTAGACAAAGGCTTTATTAGCACCTAAAATCTAGAAACTTGAGTTCCCCTTGCTGTCTGAAATTTTTGGTATTCTGGTATGTACCTAAAAAAAAAAAGGTATTTCAGTATAGATTTGACTATGCTGTTGCTCACAGGAAAAAATAGTCCTGTAAAAAGCAAATGATTTTGACCCAAAAAATCTACTATGTAACCAAAGTGGTTTAAATTCATTTGGAACTGGCCATTTTTCCCAGTAATAGTTTTCCTTTTTACTAATAAGTTTCTGATTGAAGACCAGCTTCTTCTGAGTACTAAGATATAGGAAATAGATGTTAGTCCTGTCTCAAAACAAAGTTCGTGCCTGAGTAGCTATCCAGAATACAGAAATACAGAGTAGTTTTCTCTACCAGAGGTCAGAGTGCAATGCAGCCAGGAGAGGCAAAATAATATCTTGGTTTCATGAAATAAGTTCAATTGTTGAATGTGGAAAGAAAAAGTCACACTGTCAAATTAAAATCACCAAACAATATGTCAACCTGTATAATCTAATAATAATGACCTTTTATCTGAAAGGGTTTAAAAATTATAATAGTAGTCATTGTTTTCATTGAATCAGTCCAACATCGTTAAAAGAAGAAAAAACTTGATGATATCATGGGCAGTGAAATATTGTTTAATAGTGAAAAGTTTCTTCTTACAAACCAGTTTTAAGCCATTTACTGTAGGTGCTAATAATTTAGCCTTTCAGACAGCCATTTAGAATTGTCTTTTCCATGTTTGTCGTAAGGAAATCATTGTTAAACAGAATCCAAAGAGTTTACTGACTGCACAATGGAAGATAATGACTCAAAAATTAGATACTGGATTCCAGTTGCAGTCAATTGTGAAGATTATTTAGGAAATAAAAAATAAAAAGAAATATCATAATGACTTATTCAAGGATTTTAAATACTTCATCAAGAGTTCTAGTTTTATTACCATAAATCAGAAGAATTTCAAAGCAAATGAAGAAAAATCACTTATTTTCTGAAAGAAGAAAAGTAGAGTGGGAGAATAAAGGATGTCTTTAGCAATGATTATATAGTCAGTGAATCCATTGCTCACCTCTGTAGACGTTTCTTTAAACTTTTCTGAGTCTTTCCTAGTCTTTCTAGTCAGGAAGACTTCCTCACTTTTTTACAAAATGACTGTCTAAGTGTTTGTGGTTTGGATTTCTTCACTCTTTCCTTCATAAAAAAGTCTTAACTGCCTGGCTACATTTTCAATGCCATATGGAGCAGACACACACATGTTTGCAGCCCTCAGCTTTGCTTCCTGGATATGGGAACATAGGAGAACTCTTTCTGAGCTGGTCCTGCTACCATTAGAAGAGCCTAAAATTCAGTATCTGATGGACCATGCAGTGTTCCCAAGGACTAAGTCTATCTTTCTTTGTTGTAAACCATGGACAAAAAAGGTCCTACCATAAAGGCATCTGAATTTACTCACTGGAGTGTTAGGAGGCATAGGTAGGTGGGTTTAGTAACAAATTTTCAGGCTGACTTCAGACTGGCCAGAAGGCCAAACATGTTTGGCTTGTTCACAGTATGGCCAACTTTTAGACTCGAGGCATCCTGAAAAAGGACCATTTTCAGTGAAATTATATTAATGGTGTGGACATAATTTGGACATCTGGCTTGGATTGCTGAGGAACACATTTGGTGTACACAGCTCAATGGGCAACCCTGCAGGTTGAGCTGTGTGTGGCAAGAGCTCGAGCCAAGAGGCCAGAACTGCCAGCTCTTTGCACAGTGAAGGGCCTGGGGACCTGTGGCACAGCCAGGTGACCAGACACTCAGAGATATGGCAGGAGCCAATGACCTTCCCACATTTAGACTGTCAGGGTATAAAAGCCAAGGGTTTCCTTTGTTTGGGGTCCCTTTTCTGAGGCACCAGCTTGAGCTGCTATTTTTTTTATTTAGTTACTGCACCAAGATTAAGTTGTTCTAAGGATCAAGACATCTGAGACCCTGCTATGAGAAATCTGGGGTCAAAATGGTAAGGAAATTTGGTCTAACTAAGCATGACCTGTTGATGTAGCTCCTGGATGGTCAGACAGGGAAGTTTCCTAGACATGGTAATGTGTATGAGTGGAATCAAAATCAAATCGGTTTTAGTTCTACCAAAAAGAAAATGAGAAAGCCGGGGAGATTGTATAGTAAATCTGTAATTACCTGTCAACGAGGCTCCTGATAGTTTCATTTCTTTGGAAATGAACAACAGAATCTTAATCACTCTGATGTTATTGTCTTGTCCCTTTTTAAAGGAGACTAAATTCACCTGAAATCCATCCAGCCCATATGAATTTTGAATCTCTTGAATTTTGTATCTCTGAGAATCTGGACAGAGTAGGATTATCTTATTCTCTTAGCAGACACAGACGTATACATCTGATCTCTTCACTGAAGGTTTAACATCTATATGTGGTCTAATAATTGATTGTACCCCTTATACAAAATAAGTATTTATAGATCCCAACTCATCTCACAGAATCACAGAATATTTTAAGTTGGAAGGGAACCCACAGGGATCATGTAATCCAACTCTTAAGTGAATGGCCCATACAGGGATCTCAAACTAGAATAAGACAAATTATTTCCAAAAGGAGCTATAAGAGGAGCCCAGCTGAGTAACTCAGCTGTACACAACAGACCCATGTATGTCTAGGATAGGCTGATAAAAATTTGTCCCACTGCAATTGAAATAGGCTCAATTTCTAATGCTAGTAGGAACGCTATCACCTTTCACAGTTATATTGTGGTGATTAAAAAAGGGAATGGAAACCCTGTGGTGAGGGAGCAATAGTTGAACAGGGTGAAAAATGTGGGGATTTAGAAATATCTGGGGGTTAGAAATGACTACTCTGAATAAATCAGGAGAAAGTGAGAGGAAATTATTAGAGGTCATGATGGAGAAATGACAGCATTGTAGCCCAGACAACTGAGCAGTCATTTATGGTACTCATACATCATTTCCATTTAATCACAAACCTGAAGCATAAAAGTAAATGTCAAAGAAAACTTTAAAACTGAGTTAAATGCAGGTGACTACGTGACCTGTCCCATCACACAGCCTGTGAGGCCAATTAGCACAGGCATAAGTTTAATAGATCCATTTACTTAAATGTCTCTATTTAACATAACTCATTGAAAATAACAGGGAAACACTAAAATTCCATATTTTACATTTTACCTAACAAAGTCCTTGCTATCACTGATTTCTGTGCAGTATTAACATGAGATACATTCTAGTTAACAAAAGAAATCTATTCTATAATAGATAGGACAGAAGCCTTTCTGTGTGCTACTGTTTACTTTTGATGGATAATGCATTCAAGACAGTAGCCTTCATTTCCCAAATTTTCTGTTCAGGTGTTGAAATTCATAGGTGGGCTTTTATTCAAACAGTTCTGTTGTTCATCACTATTACATTCATTATATTTAAAGTAACTGCAAGCGCAAAGATGGAAATGGGAAGCAGAAGGGATAATTAAGTTCCTAATGTGGAAGCAGCTATACAAGGGATTGGCACAGGCTGAGTGGAAAACTTGTCTATATGTTACAGGGCAGTCTGCCAGCATTTTAGGTTATCTGATAATCAACTCCAGACATTAAACACTCACAAATTCATATTCAAAACTAAATAGGGCTTGGCAACGATATTTTGTTCATTGAAATGTTGTGCCACACTGGAATTAACTCATGAAATAACTTGTTAACCAGTATCCTGAAGCAATAAACATGAAATTAAAAAATGTTCAGTAGTCTATATCAATCACAGACTAAAATTTCTGAAAGAGCTGTCTTGTAAATGAGTTTAATAACCATAGTCTAGAATGCAGATAGGAAGTGCAAACATGAGAAAAAAGTAACCTTTCAGAGACAAAAGATGAAGGAATGAGACAAGAAAACTTGGGACCATACTTGTAACTCATGATACAAAGTGAAAATCAGTGTCTTAAGTATTCAGGTCTGTTAAACTTATTAAAAAGAGAAAAACAGATACAATGCCCTTCCAAAGGACTGAATTACAAACTCATATTTTGTATATTGAAACAGGAAATTAAGATACTCAAAGCCAGTCAAATTAAAAATGCTAAATGTGATTACCTACTCCATTATCCCTGGTGGGAAAGTTTCGGCCTGCCTGTGCACTCACCCACCTCCTCTCAAGCCATCATCTCAACACTGTTATATTGTCAACTAGAGATGTTCTATATGTACTAACCCTGAATGAATCCAAGGTTTATAAGACCCTTCCCCTCCAGCTCCTTAGAAAAGCTGGACAAGATAGAGGGAATGAGTGCTAGGACTTTAGCTGTTTCCAGCTGTAGTGGGTTGACCCTGGCTGGATGCCTGGAATCCACGAAAACTGCTCTATCACTGCCCTCCCCTACTGGGCAGGGGATAGAAAATATAATGAAAGGTTGAATATGAGTTGAACGGGGAGACAACACTCACCAAATACCATCATGAGAAGAACCAGACTCAAATTAGATATATTAATTATATTTGCTGCTAACAAAATCAAAGCAGGGTAATAAAAAGACAGACTGTAAAAACACCTTCTCTCTCCTTCTCAGATATACCTCCTTCCTCTCCAGAGGTACAAGTAGGTGGGGAAGGAGGGGTACATTCAGTTCATAACATGTCATTTTTGCTGCTGTTCAGGGAGAGGAGTCTCCTTTCCCTGCTCCACGGAGGAGTCCCTCACATGGGAGACAATTCTCCATGATCTTCTCCAACTTGAGTCCATCCCAGAGTAACAATTTTCCACAAACTGCTGCAACTTGGACCACTCTTTCACAGGGAGCAGTGATTCAGGCACAGCCTGTTCCTGCATGGGTGTCCCACAGGGTAAAAATTCCTACCATCAAACCTGTTCCAGTGTGGGCTCCTCCTTCCATGGGTCTGCAGGTCCCTGCCAGGACATTTGTGCAATAGTTGTTTTATTTTTCTTCTTCTTAGATCTGTATCACTGAATGCTCCCACCCTTCCTGATTGGCCCAGCCTTGGCCAGTGGCAAATCCATCTTGTACCTGGGTGGCATTGGCTCTGCTGGATATGAAGGAATCTTCCAGCAGCTTCTCAAAGAATGGTCCTGTACCCTACCACCCCTGCTACTAAAAACTGGCTTTATAAACCCAGTATACCAATGCCCCAAAATTCATAAGAGAATTACACATTCTGATATTACTGAATTGGTCTCATGAGCTCTTTTGCAATTTTTGTTTTTTAAATTTGATTTGTATTGTAAACAGATTCCTCACAGCAAAGTCTCAACTTTTTAATAGTAACATGAGTAAAGTAGTATGTGGTAATCAGACATGTGCTAGATCAGAGGTCAAAGGCAGTAGTCTCCCAGCAACTGGGCATGACCTCATCCCTAGAAAAGTTCACACTTCACATGAAGGAAGTCTATCACATTATCAAAACTGTAGTAAGTGTTGCGGTTACAAACCACAATTGGATTTTCATTCCAAAACCACTTCTGATCATCATATTAATTTTGTCTGCAGTTCTTTGATTGCCTCAAATGAGCACATCCCCTTTAATATCACTTCAACTAAAACACTCTGTAACTGACCCAACATAGAGTAGGAGGTATACAGTGTAGTCACATATATGTCAAATAAATCTCCACTTTTTTTTTTTTTATGTTGTGAGTTCATTAACAAGTCTTAAACTATAGTATCAGTCTCTTATATCATTGGCATTAAGGCTTTTGCCATTAAACTTGCTCATTAATAAATTATTGTTGTAATATTAATAATTCATGTTAGAAATTAATGGTTTTGTTATCTTTATTAATTCTGCAATCCATCATAAAGACTTTGTTTTTTAATTAGTGAAAAACAAGACTCCAAGCTGAATGAATTATTTTATTCCAAATATTGGGATCTCACAGCATAGGTAAAGAAATACCTAAACCCAGCATATTAATAGTTTTCCTTTTATAACTGAATCATACATTTTTAAAGGAAATAAGATTACTTTTACTTCTAAGATAACAATGTTGGATGGCACTTTTTTTTTCAAAAGGGCAATCCAACTTAAAGCAGATCTACTGCCACCTGGGAGATAACCTCTAAGGAGGTGCTATGTCTATTAGGAGAATCTTTTTAATACAGTTGTGTCTTTTGGCTTATCTCACAGAGGATATTAAAAGAAAGAAAGAAAAAGGCTTTCTCATAACTATATTACAAACAAAAACCCCCAGACAGTAAGTTCTCTTTCTTTGCTTGATTCCCAAGGATTTATTAAAGTTTTATCCCCATCATTTCCAATATTGGTACACGTGCTTAACTGAAGACAAGGTTTCCCTGTGGTAGGGCAAGTGGTACAATATGAAAACAGCCCTCACTAGATTTCTTATTGTTGAGAAAATGTCCTTAGCAAACATTTTTCTTTTTCATAGTGCTTTGCATTTAAATAGTTTCTTATATGTCAAAAAGTGATATCTGGTTCTTCTCATAAATAAAAAGCAAACTAAAGCAAACACAACTATATTGCTTTCCTTTTCACTAGTTACTTTCATCTACCCCAGAATAACTATGACATTTAGAATATGTGGAGACTCTAAAGAAGAATTTTCATTATTTATTTTTTTGAGAAGAAAAGCCGTAATAAATTTCACATGGCAATTTTTTTTTCCAGCAAGCTTTTTTTGGATGATCATAGCTTTGCCTTCTGGCCTCAAAATATATGATCATCTGAGTTTCCTCTTCATCCTCTGTCTCCTGGGGCTAGAGAGAGAACAGATAGCTTATAATGATATTGTGTTCTTTCAACTTTATTTCAATGCAGCCAAACACATCCTTCAAAGCTTGAAGAATCAGAAAGAGATTTCTGATTGTTTATTTACTTTTTTTTTAACAGATGCGAAATTTACTGTGTCTTCTATTCCTTATATCCTCTTCCTTCAAATATAATAGAAGACTTTCTCATACAGTTTTAGGATATAGCAAAAGATGAATGAGAATTTGATAGTCACAGAAAAGCATGCCTCTTGGATGCTGTTTGCCAGAATATTGATAAATATTGTCTACTCTGTTTAGGTTAAAAATTGCCTAGGTTAAAAATCATCTAGGTTTATAGAATATAATGATCTCACTGCTTAAGACTTCTTAGTTGTTTTCATTTCACTGAATTCATAAAGATGTATAAGTGTGAAACATTATGGCTGTGTATACACTGGATAAACTTGAGATCTCAGTTCTCTGTTCTTAAAATCTTAGACATCCTTATCAGTTGCTCCTTTTGGAGGATAAGGAGCAAAAATGAATGAAGTTTCAAACTTATAAGATCTTCTAGAAGACTTTATTAAAGCAAATCTGAGTTAATGATACCTGAAAATAAAGCATTTAATAGAAAGGTCTTGCAGAAGACTTAGCTTTGCAAAGGAAGTCCAGAAGTACTCTTTGCTTCTTATTTATTTATTTTATTTTTTATTAAATATTCAAACAGACTGTGTTTATCATATCCTATTTTGAGCTCAGAACCATCAGCTATTTTAGGCACCAGGAAGTTTATGAGTATTGCAATGTCTCCTTCTCCAGACATCCATGGATTAGAGAAGTCAATGAGTGAGTTTTATGGGATTCAGCATGTAGGATTGGTGCAGATCCAGAGGCTGGACCAGGCCTATAAAAATCTGGCTCTAAATCCCATATATCTGAAAGAGTGTATGGTAGATACACTTTCAGAACAAACTACAGTCAGCCATGCATCCATTAAGCAGGAGCATTTGTGCTTCACAGCACATATTGCCTAGTTTAGCCTAAGAAAAGATAGTTGTATTATCCTTGCCAAAAGTACACTCTGTGTGCTTTGCAATTGAGATTTCCTGAGCTGCCCAAAGTGGAAGACATGGATTCAGCATTAATGAAGACTGGACAAAAAACACAGTATTTTTAATATAAGCAAACAAAAATAGTCTATTTTAAAAGTTATTGTTATTTTTTTTAATAGCATCTAATGCTCTTGTAGTAGAATGAGCTGGTGCCAGAATTTGAAAATACGATTGGTGACTATTAAACTTCAGTAAGAATGCAGTCCCTGGTTATCACAGGGTTTTGAAACATGAATAATATGTATGTACAGTTAATATTTGCATGGTGATGCCTAAATATTTGTTTAAAAGCATTTTGAGATAGTTTCAAAATAACCTGAGGAAACATATGATCTAAATATTTCCTGGCTTTGTTGCTTCTGCCCACTTCTGGCTGGCTGGCTATAGGTTAGAGAATATAGAAATCCCTTGATACGTAAGCTGAATATAAATTTGTAGGGGCTTGGAGTGGGAGGGGTGTTGACTATTTTTATTTATTATTCCCTGAATTGAGAGTCAGTTAAAATGAGATTCCTAAAATGTAGCTATGTACGTGTAAACAGTCAGCTTTGTAGAATACAATTTTACTTTTAAAAATTATTGAAGAAAACATCTGCTTTTTACATTTGTATTAGCATACATGGTATTAATACTCTGTATCAGGTAAGTTACTCATATGATCAATGTCTGTCACAGCATTGTGCTTTACAATATGTATTTTTAAAAATCACACTCTGGAAAGAAAATCCTCTTGGCACTATGAAATATGAAAAGGGGCAGTTTTGCTTATTGGCTCTTCCATCTACATAGAATACAGAATTCAAAGGCAATATTACAGTGCATCTGTTTCAAGCAGATGTATGTTTTTTTCATCAACACAAAAAAGCAAACACCAACACAAATGACCACATCCATATGCTACTGACACTTATCTTTGTCACTTGTGTAGCGTAAATTATACTGAGTTAGCGTAGCATATCTTAGAAATAAATGGATTTTTGTTCATTTTTTTTTTTCACAGTGTTGTTTTTTGTTTCTTCTTCCACTAATGGGAGTTCATTGCTCTCAAGTGGCAACAGAATTGGAAAAGCATACTAAGCTTTTAAAAATTGTGCACTCTTGCAGAAAGTTACATTTCTGTGTCCCTTTTAAGAGGCTTGGTTTGCAGGGTAGCAGATACCAGTCAATTATATGCCCAGCCTGGCCAGTCTGCCCACTCACTATGAGTTCTGTCTGTTGTAATGAGCTTGATCAGACTCTAAATTAGGTTTCTACATTTTTATGCTGATTAAATTATTCTCTTGTGTGTGATTCATGATATAGCAAAATAAGGATTGAGGAAAACGTGCCAATAATTTTTGCTATCAGTAACGTTTCTAAAGTACCAATTGCATTAAAAAAATAACATCAGAAGTTGCTGATAGCAATATTTCCTCCATTCTACATCTCTCCTTTGCCTCACTTGGCTTTAGATATTGTAGTAGAGGCTGTTTCTGTAGGAATTGATACATACTGTGGTTTAAAGGCAGGAACACAAGGATAGCTTGCATAAGGAGCTTGCTGGGTTCCAGTTGCCGGAGGACTTTAAGGATAGTTTAAATAAATTATTGATGGAAAGAGTACAACTAAAGTTAGTTCTGCTGGTGGGAAAAAAAGTCAGGTACATTCCAGCACTAGTTTTCTCTGGTCCTGTGATTCTATATTTTCTGGGTTATTAGTGGAAACAAAGTTGTGAACATCCAACAAATTCTTGCAGACCTCATAAATCTCACCATCCAGGGCCTGACTTTTCCTCTCTTTGCTTAAGCAAAAAGGAGATTCCATGTCTTCCTTGAGTCACTGCTTTCAGCATTTAACTATCTACATAATTATATATATTTTCCTAATATTAAACCTACCTTTCCCTTTTAAACTCATTTGTTCTTGTCCTGTCCTCAATGGGCATTGAAAATAGTTGCTCACCAATGAAAAACTCCTTATATTGATGAAATAATAAAATACAGTGACTAACAGAGTCCACCTGATGCCCTCAGAGGTCCTTCCAGTGGAACTTTCCTTGCAGAAGATTTCATCTATCTGGAGAAATACTGCTATGATTATCACAGGCTGAAATTGCTGTAGTGATTAGCTCGAGTGGAATTAGTCATCTTTCCTTGGGTGGAATTACTCATCTTCAAGGGTTTTGAGGTTTTTTTTGCAATTTGCTTTTGCTCCCACAGACCTCATGCTAATAAGATGTAGGTATGTATCTTGTATAGAGATATCTAAAAAATATAAGTAATAATTTCCACCTTGCTAAAACTTATCTGTTTATTTTTATCACATCTTTGTGTATATTGCCTCTCTCACTGAAGCAGGGAAAGAATGTATATGTTCAACATAAATTCACATCTTAAAAATCTCTGAGAATTTTTGTAGGAGTCCTATTCAAGCACTCAAGCCACTGTAGAATTTTCTCACACACACCAATTGTTAATCTTTTCTCTTTTTACATAATTTGCTCACTGCAAATAAAATGGAAAATTCTTTTTATTATCCTTTCCTTAACAGTATTTCATAAGTTGGAAGACTGTCTTTATGTCTCCTTGAACCTCATCTTAAAAAAAAAAAAATCACTTTCTTCAAGCTTTTCTCGTAGACACATTATCTAAGCATTGGTTTAACATACTTTTTTTTCTCTCTTTTTCTCTCAATTTTTTCCATATTAGTCAAGTGCAGTGTCCCCAGAATCTAAAATAGTTCTAAATTTGAAACCTCACAAGAATCAACTAGAATTTACACTATCTCCTTGTCTTATTATATTAGTAATTTCTGTTAGGCCAAACCAGATTGAGTTGCTTTTTTTCCTGCAACTGTGGGGCTTTACAGACTCATTCAATTAATGATCCATCACATCATATAACCGCTTCACTTTTTATCAGTGCATTTTTTCTTCTTTCTTTACATTTTTCCTTATTGAATTTTGTATTTTCTGAGCTTTTTCTTCAATTTTTCAGAATGATGTTTAAATCTTGTCCTGTTCTACAGAGTGCTTATAAACTCAGAGTTCATATAATCTAGAAAATGTTTTTTAGTGTACTTCAATCATTGCAGTCAATATTTTTTATCAGGTGTCTAGAACAGACAGATAATATGATTTCTCCATATAACCTGGATAATAATTCTTTGAAAAAAAAAACAGCTTTTGAAGACAAGTAATCTTTACAAGTCTCCAAACGGGGCTGACACTGAATAATAGAATATCTGGTGTTACCAAAGCTGTCAATATAAGTCTCGTGAGGAGTTTATACTGTCATAGTTCCAGATCTCAGCTGATTTCTAGTTACAGCAGCTCACAAGAGCTGTAATGTTACACCATTGCCTGTCAAAGTCAAGAATTTTCCCACTTTCTAAAGCATTTACTACTCTGTGCTGTCGAAGGATTCATTATGCTCGATGACTCTTCTATCTGATCTAGTACTGCAAAATCTGATAGTGCTGCAAGATTATAGAGATCTAGCCATGTACAAATCCTTCTTGATATCAACTAAGTTTTTAGCGAATGCTGGGTTTTTGCTCTGGGTTTTTTTGGTTTGTTTGTTTTTCTTTTTCTTTTTCTTTTTTTCTTTTTCTTTTTCTTTTTCTTTTTCTTTTTCTTTTTCTTTTT
>JAHLSL010000080.1:1337503-1443085 GCA_025920805.1 Petroica traversi | reverse complement strand
TTTTTCTTTTTCTTTTTCTTTTTCTTTTTCTTTTTCTTTTTCTTTTTCTTTTTCTTTTTCTTTTTCTTTTTCTTTTTCTTTTTCTTTTTCTTTTTCTTTTTCTTTTTCTTTTTCTTTTTCAGAGAGAGGTTATTTTGCTTATAAATGGAGCAGAGCTGATTTGTATATCATCAAGGACCAAGGGTGGACTAATGAGATGCCTTTTCCTGGAGTTACTTTTCACACAAAAACCGGTTTTCAAAGCTTTTAGAGATTTTGGAGAATACAGATTGTTTTTGAAGGCAAAAGAGTAAAGCATGCCAAAACCACGTTAGCTAATGCACATGTGTGTTGAAATCGTGTCAAGAGTAGTCATGCTGTGGAGGGAGAAAAAATCCCAAAACCACAGGCAGTGCAACCACTCAATTCCCACAGGACATTAATGTACCATGGGATTCAAGAAGCAGCTTTTTCTCTTCTCAAGTAAATTTTCAATTTTTCAACTGCTGGTTTGCTCCTTTTAGCTCTATTCAAGCTGTTGCAGTTAAAAGCTGTCCTCACATCCCTGGCCATGTGGAAGGCACATCAAGAGGAACCTGTTTTCAAGCTGCAAGAACAGTCTGAGAAACTCTAATTAACAAATTTTTTCTACCACTGAGTTTAATTTGTTTTTTTGTGTGGTAAAAAGATGAGAGAAGGGTAGAAACTAATTCCTTTTCAGCCCATTGGCTATTCTAAAGGAGCCCTATTGGAAAAATTAAAGCAGGTGTCCCCAGTTCAATTATACTAGAGATGGCAGAAGCAGTTGGACTAGGAAGCACAATCCATGATGCCGCTGTAGAGAAAACACTGCAGAAATGATATCTTTTAGCTTTTACTTTAGTTTGGTTAAGATCCCACATCAAGTTGCTGCACTATTTTCTGTAGATTTAGGAAGGACAAATTAATTACTATAAATACAGTAATTTAACTAGAAATGTAGATTCAATTTACCAATATTTCAAAATAACTAAATGTTATAAGAGGTTACTAGTTAGGTCACCTGATTGTCACCTGTTGTTAATTACTGAGAAGTGTCAGGGTATTTCATCTGGTACCCAGTGTCTCACTACAGTCACTGATTTTCTCTATGGAGCTGACTCATGGCCAGCACAAGACAGAAGCAGAGCAATGGTATCTTAGTACAGATGTATATGTAATTAGTGTCACTAATAGTGTCATTCCGGGTTGGGCACTGAAACAATCTTCCTCTGTTAAACTCTTCCGGTCACTATAACCACCTGTAATTGCAAATCACCCAAGTGAACTTTTCTGGTCCATTTTATTTTTTCCATGAAATGAGGAATGACCTGGCCGTTATTCAGATGAATGATCCTCTATTGGCAACATTAACCTGTAAAAGTTATGCATAAATAGATAGACACAAGCAGTCCATATAAAGTGGTCTTTGGAAAAGTGCAAAAACCAGTAAATATCTGTACACACACTTCATAGTCACTCATAGCAGTAACTACCTGCATTGTACAAGCTGTCTAGAAAATTTGTCCTTAATGTTTAGACAATTAAGAATAAGATGTATACTTAAGTCTGAATAGGAAAAAAAAACTGGTTTTCACACTTTTTTTTCTTACTAATTAAGTAAGATATAATTTTAAGTATTTTTCATGAGCACATTTTAGATCATAGGAGGGATCAAAACCTGTAAAAATATATTTCTTTTTTCCCCAAGAATTTCAATATTTCCTTCACATGCTGTGCTTGTATATCCATGATTCTGGTCCCCTCAGGCTTATGTAGTTAAATTATCTTTAGTTTTTAATTTAAAAGAAATTGCCTAAAACACTTTGAATCTTCAGAAGTGTTTGAGGTTCTGTATATAGGGAAATTATATTGAAATCCTTATAAATGTTTTCCATATACTTTGCACTCTCCTTATGGCCCATGTTTGATTTTCTTTTTCCACTCAATGTAGTAAGCTCGTGTACAGATTTGGACCATCTGTACCTGGCCTTCTGATGGGAAGCATGCTTAGACCTCCAGCCAGTTAAGAACAGGCCACCCCAGTGTAAACAATAACTTGTTATGACATATGCTTGTAGTTCAGCTTAGTCTGAAAATCCTCTCAGAAATAGGCATAGGTGCTCATTTCTGGCAAGGTAAATTTTTTGTCAACATCAAAATATTCTAGTGCAGGATATTTTTTTATCAGTTCCAAAGAAGCCAAGTGATTGAAGTGAACATGAAAAAACACAATACCAGTTGACTCATGTATTATGAAACATTTGTCCCATATGAATCAATATGAGTTTATTAGCAGATTGTAGTAAAAATAATTCATTCTCATTCTCAAAGGATCAGCTCTATATTAAGTTCTTTCATGGATTTGAAACTTCAAACTTTTAGAATGTGATAAACATAAGAATATTTTGTTCACATTGGAAAGATGTGTAATTTCTCCCATGGTGAAGGAATACTTATTATTATTATTGGAGTCAGGTCGATAAAGAGCTATAAAACTCTAAAATTGATGTTGCCAAGAGAAGTAACATAAAGTTTCCTTTTTTTAAATTTTTTTTTTCTCTACAAATCTATGCATGCAAGCATAAATCACTAGGATGATTTATTTCTGAATCTCATTGAAATTAGTGCCTGCTACTGTAGAATGCTTCAAAACTGAAAATACATGAGAACAAACTCTTATAAGGAGGAAGACATGGAAGAAAATGTTATGCTTGGAACAAAAACCAACTTTCAGGAACTTGATAAATTCTACTCTCTTTTTATCATCAGTCATCTATATTTTGGTCTTGGACCATGAACACATGAGTTCCTCAAAAGAGTTAGGCTGATTTGCTTCACCTCTGTCAGCAAAGCTTTTACTCAATTTGGAGAATTGAATTTTATGTAAGAAGGACTCCACTCTTGGTAAAGCTGTTGTCAAAAAAACATCAAAGCCATTGTATGCAAAAAAAGAGCAAGGTGGAGAGTAATGGAAGAATGCACAGGAAAATTAGGAAAGGCAGAATGTATCACAAAAACATTTGGCCTTAGAAGTCAAGAGTATTATTGACCAAAACAGAAAGATGAGAAGTTTTGTTTTCCTTTCTCATCACATAAGAACATGACAATATTTTCAATTAAATTACACTATTCAGTTATTGAAGGTCGCTTGGTTAATTTGTGATCTTTTAATCATTTGTGAATCATGTAAGTCTCAAAAACACACTTCTATGGAGTATCATTGAGACCAAAAATGGAAGATGATTCAAAACAGAAGTGACAAATTGTATAAATATAAAAATATCTTGCAGAGTAATCATAATTATCACAAATTGGGAAGGTATATTTAGTTTTATATTTCAAAGTTTAAGGAAGTCTTTTACAGAGTCCAAGAGGCAGCCACTAAGAAACATACTCTGTCATAATCTGATAGTTTTTGGTTATGGTCATTCCTGCAGCTAATGTCACATACTAGATATTGGAATTGTGAATCTGGCAATTAGTTTTCCTGTGAAACTGAAAATAATATTTTCACTTGTCTTTTTCTTATTTGAGAACCTCACAAATCTTTGGAATATACAGCATTTGGAGTGTTACTGAAAGTTTTTTTGGTACAGCTACATCCACACTTGCCTTTTAATAAAAGCTATATTAATATCTGTTGAGGGTTCAATTTTTGCTTACAAAAAGAGAAAACTGGAACCAAAATATTGATTGGACTGAAGGAAAGTTTCTAAATTACAGTAATGAATTAATTGCTTTTGTGGATGTATCCAAGATACTGTCATATCTGGATATTGCCTGTTCTATGGATACATGCTTGCGCACCTGGCACAATGGTGTTTGAATGTGTTTTATTTTGCTTCAGAACACAAAGCTGGCTTCAATTTGCCATGTATCATATTTATGTATTTGAAGAATTTTCAGCTTTTTTCCTGTTTAAAGAGTGCATTAATTTATTTTAAACTGAGTTTGAAAATTACTGATCCAACAGTTAATTACATTTGCAGCTAGGTAGATGACTGACGTACCACAGTGTACTTAAGTGTGTTTAGTGCATTTTAAGGTGCATTTACTTGAATGGAATAATCACATAGTTTTCATAATCACTTTGTTTTTAAATTGTGCATCAAATTTTGCAAAGTACACCATGCCTTAAGCATTAGAAATTCTGTTTTCAATCGCAGCTTAAAGGCATTAAGAACTCTCCTTTTACTTTTGAAGGACTTGAAGGGCAATTGCAGCAAAGCAGTGTCACTCAGGCATGAAAATGTTTTCATGATTACTAAAGCTCCACCTCAATGTCTTGAAAAAGAGAGCTCATGGCTGACCAGGCAACCCTGTAGTGTTTTTATCAGAATTTGAATTTGGTAGTCATTTTATTCAGCGAATATTGAGAGGAAATTATTTTTGATGCCCTAAGGTCGAAGTTGCTTTTTAGGAGCTCCTTAAGGCAGTGCCTGTAATGGGAAACTCAGGGAGGAATACCAAGGCGTTTGAATATTTCCAGAGGTGCAGGTGATGTATTGAAATGATACTCATATGAAAGAGCCCTGAGGTGAAAGAAAAGCAGAAACCAGGAATTTATCTCACTTCATCTTAGACATGTGCAGTGTTGATATCAATGTCTGAGCCAAGCAGACACTGCTAATCAGATTGCCTTTATAGTCAAGGGAGAGAAACAGCTGCTTTTATAGCTGGATGCGTTTGATGGAATTTGGATGTCTTGTTTAGGATGATATAATTCCCACCTAGGAAGTGTCTTTTTCTTTTCATTGACTACAAAGGAATATAAAAATGACTAGCTTAGATGCAGACATGTAGATAGCTGTGTTTGGTTAAATAAACACCACTTTGGAATACTGTTAATAGAGGCAACAGCAAATTGCTTTGCAGACCTATTTATGATTTTTTTTTTTAATAACAGTCCAGTGTTATTGAAAATGCACAATAAGAATGTTAAAGTGCATCTTTAAATTCTATTAAAAACTAAAATTGGAAAACATTATTTCTCTAAAGTAATTTTTGCTTTAAAGAAGAAAATTTCAAAAAATAAATCACTAGTTGTCTGCTATGCAGTCTTTTACTGTCTGTTTTAAAAATGCCCACAGATCAAAGGGGCTTCTTACATTCATCAACACAACACTGTTCTGATGTATAAAAGTAAGGAACAGCTCAGATAAGCCATAAAGAACAAATAGGCAGCATTATCAAAAGCTTGTCAGCAGTAGGTAAGTCTGAAAGGGTTAGTTTGCAGTCTGAAAAGAAAGCAGCACAAATCTTTCAAAGAGGTCAGACAAGAAGCTGTGAAATTCCATCCATGCTTATATATGTTTAATCATGAAGTGACTTGCACAAATTCCATTTAATGGTAATAACAGTAATAAGCACAACTGTGTAATTCAAACAATGTAATAATATTTACACCCTACGTTTGTTAATTGCAATAATTCTATATTATCACAATTGTTATCATATTGGTCCTTCTACTTCTTCTTCTTCTTCTTCTTCTGCAAGCACTTTATGCCTTTGGCTAGTCTCATTCTCACTCCCCTGTGTTCCTCTCCTTCTTCTTGAAGAGGGTCTTAATGCTCCTTCTGGTAGCATAACCAAATGAGCCTGCAGCACTGATTCCTACAGAGGCCCTGACATGTGCTTTGTATTGCCCATCATGCTGTGGCTCTTGGCGATGGTCCTTTGCAGGGCCAGTAGTTGGACTTGATGATTCCAGTGGGTCACTTCCAACTCAGCATATTCTGTGATTCTGCAACCATCTTATTTATTTCCAAAATCTTATTTCAGTATCTTTTATTACCACTATCCATAATTTGCAAAGAGATCTTAACTGCCTTTTCTAAATTGATGCTGAAGTAAATTTCTTCAGTTAAGCATTTAGTCTGAAACTCTTTGCCAGTTTTGTGGAGATATGAAATCATTACCAGTTCTCTCAAAAGCTAAGTAATGCTGTCTGTCTGCAAAAGTTTCCATCTTAGCTCTCCTTTAAGATAATAGAAATACAATCAGTTAATATACTCTTTCTCAGACTTTAAGATTCATACCTTTGACCTTTACAGCAGGGAAAAATGACTGTTCAATTGTAAACTTTGAGAATTAACTCATAGCCAGTCTTTAATCCATGATGATACCTCCCTACCTCCCAAGCTTAATTAGCTCATTATAACTTTCTCAGGAAAGATCTTGTTAAAGACCACCTGAAAATATATCTTCTATGTTCTTCACTTTCCCTTTACACACAAAGAAATGTAGCATCAAAATAAAACACTGTAACTAACAGTGGAGGAAATATGTCAAATTCAAGGTTTGCTTCATAGTCTCTAGGAATCATCCTCGCCTTGGAGTTTCCAGCTTTGCAGATTGAATTCATAATATTTTTTAGTTATCTTACAACTTAATCCAAGTAGGTATCAACTGAGTAACTCTGACAGCAGGTATAAAACCATAGTGAAATAATTAGGCTTTATTTCCCAAAGTGGGATTCTTTTTTTTCTTTCAATTTTAGAATCTAAGATTATTATCAGAACATCCAGATTAGTTGAGATAGCCTGATTCAGGATTTTTATTTGAATGTGTCGATTATTTTTTTCCAAAATACATGTTGTTTAAACAGTTCTTACATATATAAAACCAGAATTGTGTTTGAATTTAAGGAGAATATTTTAGAACTTTCTTTCTGGAAGACCTTTTGAACTAATGTAGATTCTTCCTAATTTAAATGTAGCTAGACTTTGAAAGAATGAAATTCTTCTCAAAGGAGGATCACAACATTTTGCAATACTTGAAAGCAATATAAAGTTCATTCTTGATTGACTCGAAAATAACTTAAAATCTGTTTACTTGGAAAGATGCACAGGAAAATTTTGCTGGTGATGCCATATGGAATAATTACAGTGACAATCCTCAAAAGGGTAAAGCACTAGGATCTGTTTTGTACAGTCAGAGCAGTAAATTAATACCCCAAGGATTAACTCGCCAAAGTCTGAAGTAATCAGCAGCGCAATAATTGTATCATAGGCACTGGATTTGACTCAGCTAAGCTGTCATTGTCCTTTTGCCACCCTGGATTGCTATTGGAAATGCTGTCTGCTCAGGAGGAGTTGGGACAGGTGTAATTGATTGGGTTCCAAGTGACCACGTTGACACAGGTATCTGCTCATGATATCAGAACAACATTTTGTACATTTTTTTTATTGTTTTTTATCAGTCTTTTTGTGGCCCTACTGATGAAAAGCCACACCAGTCTGTGAATGCTTGGTAACAATAATTACAAAATGAGCCTGTTTGTCCTGTAATAGTTAGCCATATAAACACTGGAAATTTTTTTAGCTATACATTCAGCATTTGATGGTATTTTCAGGAAATGTTTCCAGTGAGTCTGAGGAAAGTAAGACAACTTTGATAAGTCTATATATGCTATATATACTTTGCAGCAGAGCATTGTATATCCTCATGTTTTCAGGGAGCAAAACATGTTGAAACACATTAAAACAAGGACAGTGTTTTGCACTGCTAAATTCAAGACTAAAAATGAGTTTGTTCAAGTGAGTGTGGCTAGATATTATTTTATTTTTAATAGTAGAAATGGTCTTTTTAAAATAAGACTTATTTTAATTAAAGCTGAGAAAATTTTTTCAGCTAGTTAAGGAGATAGCTTTTGGAAATTCAACATGTTCCATAAAAATATGTGTTTTAACAGGAAGTTTGATTTCATTTTTTAAAAGATAGTATCAGAGATTTTTTTGGTATGAAAGTGAACTTTGTGTATGCATACAGAAATTTTGGACATGCATAAATAAAGAGCAGAGCTGGAGAGCCTGTACTCTCCAAATGATGCAGATTATTCTCTTCCTTTATGTATTAAATGTACATTCTCATGCTGTGTATTGAAGTGGTTGCAATAACCACTGTATTTACTTTTGCACCAACTAAGCTGTACAGCTTTCAAAGAAAGCAGTTTTTGTTTATAGAGACCTTAATTTTGATAATACATTAAATATAGTGAAATGCATACAGACATTCTGTCTGCTCTGTGATAAAGCTAAATTAATACCCAAAGGATTAACCTTCAGTGTGCAGTGCATTGACTACTATTTTAGAAATTATTATTAATTGCTTTTTAAAATGTGGTTCCACCAAAGACATTGCTCGTGATGGAGGCAGGGGAAGTGGAAGGGGAAGGGGGTGCAGGAGAGGAGAAAAAACACTTCTAGTCCAACATGAATAAATATTCAAATTCAGCATCTTTTTACCACCATTATATCTGCTATATTAATTTCAGTGAAGTGCTGGGGTCTTTTTGTTTGCTTATTTGTTGTTTTTATCCTCGTTTTCTAAAAGGATTTAGTTGCTATTCCATAACATTTATATTCTTCATCAGTGTTATGTTAACAAAAGCAGAACTCAAAATCTGGTGCCAACTGTATGCCAACAAAGTAACCTTCTGTAGAGCATCTCATCTACCATAAAAACTTACAGTGTTTCAAAACAATTTTTAGTTAATTTAAGTTCTTTCTTCCTTGTGAACTGTTATAGGAGGTGTTGTCTTCTGCTGTGGTTATGAGCCTCCTGAAGTCAAGGACATGACACTTGGTCAATGCCTTTGGTATAATTAAACAAGAAAGGACTGTTAGATTCAAGTAGTTTTCCTTGTAAACATATCTGAAGTGCTATCTGAAGATAGGACTTCATTATACATAAAAGGTCTTGAGAAAATCACAGAATAACCTCATGAACTGTGCTGCAGTTCTGGAACGTCTTTTCTGATCCACCATTGAGAAACAGTTCCTTAAAATATATACAGACAATGGTTTTAGTGGCAAATTATCAACTGACCTTAAAAACCAAATTTTTTAAAAGTCCAACCACCTCAAGACTTGCAGAGAAAATATCACAATCATATGCCTTCAAACATATGCTTATCATGTGTAGCAAAAATAATTATATATTGTATTCTCATTACTTATAAAAGGGAATATTGCTAGATTTTTCATGCATCAGTGAAAAAGGCAAAGACATGTCCACCAATGAATATTATTATTGAGGGTCTGTATGCAGATTTGAAACACCTTTTTGAAGCCCTGTTATATACAATCTGACTCATATCAAGTATTTGACTTCCAGGTGAATATGTAATAAACTCAGGAGACAATTAAAATGTATTTCCACACAGAAGATGAGAAGTTTAAAATACGTTGTTTATTAAACTGAATCACACTTCAGAAGACTAAGAAATGAAATCTTTTACTTACAAACCTTGCTCATATTGATGTATATTTGCCTTATGCTTGTGGTCTCAAATAAATCTGGTGTCATTTTACCCTCATACTTTGGCCTAATCTCTTTCCTATCATAAAAGGATCTACCTGTATTTTAAAGCCACTTTGAGAACAATGACCTAAATTTAACATAGCCTATCTTTTGAGTTGCTCCATATTTTATTTAAGTATTTGTGTGTATTTTTATGGAATATTTTTTCCTGTCTCCAATAGTGAAATCCAGAATAAATTTTAGGCTGTTACTGCTGCTCTTTGAAAAATTTTTAACTTTAGAAGAAGCTTATGTCTACTTCTCAATTAAGTCCTATAAGAAAAGGGTACTTTCAAAATTCAACTTTGTTGTCTACATATAGTTGAGTATTTTAGATATTACGAGCATTTTTTTCTTGTTATTCAGAACATTTTAGTTGCACTGAGATATTGGCAGATTATGGGCAGAGGTATTTGGTTTTAATGTAAAGCACCATAAAAATACTGATTATTTTGGTTTTTTTCTTAATTTAGTAAATTATGGTGACTTTGATACTTTTGGCAGAGATTCCAGTGCCTGGTCCCTCTGGGCACAGCCAGCCTGTGTCAGCCATGGAGCTGCTGGTGACACTTTGCTCGCGTCCTCCTGCAAAAGTGACCCTGCACGCATTGACTAGATAAGTTTGCCCTGACTCTCCTCGGAAGTAATTTAAAAATATATCTCAAAGGCAGAATATGCAGAAGATTTTGCACATGTTCAAAGCCAAGCCTGTGATTTCATTCTTTACTGGCTGAATTCCAGAGCACCACATGAAATGCGGACAAATTTCAGGAATTAAAAATAGAAATAAAATTATTTAATAAGGCCCACAATATATGTATGTATGTAGTGGTGTGATTGTTTTCCCAAAGTACAAAATAAAGGAGAGATTAACTTTCACTTTACCCTTTTCTCCTGAGAACACTTTTTTAAAAAGGGAAAAAAATCTACATATTATAGTAGAGGGTTTTTGGAAAAAGGTGAGGGGTTTTTTTTTAATCTCATGGCTAGGATAAATACCATGTAACAGTACCTAAATATTTGAGAAAATCTTTGTGCAGTGAATTTTCTATACAACACACGTAAATTGTTTGCAAACTGAACTTGGTACCTGAAGACTAAATTAACTTATATACTATGTACCCATCTTTCTCAAGGACACTTTTTGTGAGTATTGCTGGGTATTTACAAAGCATGAACTCATATTAATTTTACAGCCAAATGCCTTCTACTCCATCTTTCAAAATGTACTTTGCTTTGTAGGCGAAAATTGTCCAAATGCAAATAAAGACTCTTGAACGACAGTTAATCATAAAACCTCTTGGAGATGGCTTTGCCTTAGTCCATTCTAACCCATTCACATAGAGATTCTCTAAAACAGTCTA
Organism: Petroica traversi; assembly: GCA_025920805.1. Lineage (NCBI taxonomy): Eukaryota > Metazoa > Chordata > Aves > Passeriformes > Petroicidae > Petroica > Petroica traversi. Next base: position 1,432,418 of record JAHLSL010000080.1, on the reverse strand, counting down.
GATTTCTTGCTAATCACTGTTGTAAGTGTATTTGTAGAGCTTTCCACGGAAAAATACATTCACAAATACAAATTTGCAAGAGTGGTGATGGAGTGACAGACAGGGAACTGATCTGCCATCAATTCTGTGATCAAAAGAAATATAAGCCTGAAAATATAGCATAGAGTTCAAACCAATAAGGTCATTATCTTCTATAACCTTTATAGTTACAATGAACATCCAAAATTACTAAAAATCAATAAAATTCCAAAATAAACTAGATGATAATTACATATGATATTGGATCATTCTACTGTATCATACAAGTCTATTTCTGTGTATTCTCGAAATTATATGGAGATTGAAAATTGCAGTGCTCAGGCATTAAGAATACAAAGGCTCTTAGAGGGGAAAAAACCCAAATTTATCCTGTAATTAATTGCTACCATAATGCTCAGCAGAAAGAGGTCTTATAAAACTCGTGGATAAAAATAACATTCAATAAATATTATTCATATGTTTCTTCTCTCTGTATTTAGCATCCTTAATATCTTTATACACATACACAGACCTACTGCTAGATGGCTGTTACAGCCCACTCAAAAAACCCCAGAACTTTACAGTTTAAATGAATAGAGGAATTTGTAACTTAAAACATATTGAGACAGCTAAAACATTTAAGCTAGGTTTGGTCCTTAGACATGAAATAAGCTGAGTATTTGGAATGGTTTGTGAAGAAACTGGATATGGATATTGAACAAGAGAAGTTACAGGCTGGAAGTGTGCCAATGGAAAAAAAAAAACCCAGAATTTCTACTTGAAAGATTTTCCATCACATTGCTCATGAGGCTTAAATGACACCACACCATACTGAAATGATTTGTAGGACCTTTTGAGGACCTACATAATTTTACAAAGTGTAAATGAATTATAGCCTGTATATTTGTCTTTCAGATGTAAGCAGTTGAGAGCTTTCAAAGCTATTCTAAAAGTTTCCTGGAAGAGTTGTGTCATTTGAAGTAATTAGGGCACTTAAGAAGTATGGATGAGATAATGTTTTTTTCCCTGCCAGTTATGAGCAAAGCATAAAAATTTGGTGCAATGGATAAAAATAAAAGTGCTTCAACACTGCAGTCACAGAAATGGCTACGGTATACCACAGATACACTCCAGCTTGCTGTGAGGTGACTATTTCAGGTGTTATAGCCAACTCCCAAGACCAGGACTGCAGCTTAAGCTCTAAAACCCACAGGAAAATTTGCCCACCAACAGCTCAGTCACTTCAGGGCTTCCATATCTCAGTGCAGTGCAGAAGGAGAGCCTGATGCTGAATCTGCATTCTCTTGAGGGTCTCACAGGCATCAAAGTGCTGCTTTTGGTGCTCATTCCTCTCCTGATCCTGGCATCCACACAGTGCTGAGTTACTGAGCTGAATTCTTTAGGACACACACACACACACATTTTCCCAAGAGCTAGAACAAAGGAATTTTTAATGTTTTGTAGGTGCTTCCATACAGGTGTCCAAATTATCAAGTACGTATGTCTGTACTCACTTGGTTTTCAAAATTTCAGCTAAATGCCTGTTTAAGAACCTTTATGTTTCCAGGCAACAAAAGAACTGATCATGATCTCTATACTAATTTTATTTTCAGGTATTAGAATGTGCTAGTGATGCTCTATGATTTCTAAATTTTCCATTAAACTTCATTTCCATAAAACCTCAGTGGTGTTTGCTGGGGTTTGTTTTTTGTGTTACAAAATAAAAGATTTTTGTGAGCTCATTCTTAGTAAATTTCTAGTTTATCTAAGAGAAAACTCAAGCTTCTCAAATGAAAATTGTATATAGATGAACAAAAGAGACTGAAAAACACGCTTTATCATCAAAATAAGTCTTAAATGTGTGTTGTGTTGTGTAGTGACTCTCTTCAGAGAAAATGGCCCAGGTGTAAGTAATTACCGCTTTTGCTATTTTTCTATGTGAGTTTGGACAACAGGGAAATATTCCGATATTGCCTTATCTTCTTGTGAATCTCTTTGTGTTGCACACTCTGTATCAGTATCTAAGTAGTTGATCTATTATAGTTTCTACAACAAAAGAAAAATTTTCAATTTCTATGCCCAGTAAACAAAAGCAAACAGGGTAAGTTGACCAAAACCTCATTTGATTTTTTTTATAAAGAAATTCCCCACTGCAGCAGGATGCTGTGCAATCAAAATTTTTCAGGGTATCTGTACTTTGAAGCTACTCTATCAGAATACTCTACAGTTAATTTGTAATGTCTAAAATATCCTGCATTACATTGTCAGCCTTTACAGCAGACTGTACATGCCTTTAAAAGCTAATGTCAGCGGGTATTCTTTAGGATGCCTAGTATTATCTTATTTTGTCACTAAAAGCTATTAATCTCAATAAAAAATATTTTTTGGAAAATAAACAGTACCCTGTATTTCTCTCCATGGTGTAGCTTCAATTGTTGCCATAATTTCTTCAGATTTTCCCAAATATTAACTTAGGAAATAGTTATGACTTTTAGTAAATTAGCTCCGTTGGTCAGAGCATGGTGGTAATAATTCCAAGACTGTGGGTTCAATCTCTGTACAGGCCATTTACTTAAGAGTTGGACTCGATGATCTTTGTGGGTCCCTTCCAAATCAAAATATTCTCTGAATATGTGAAATAAAAGGAGGACGAAGGACAGATCTGCTCCCTGGAAGAGCACATTGAGGCTTGAGAATACAAAGGTGTCAAAAAACCACTGGAAGGACTGCAGCATTTTTACCTCACAAATGAATGTTTAATCTCCATGAAATATGGAGCTGAAACTCATTTGGATATGGCAGACTTTGAAAGCTGCAAACAAAATTTACTACTGAGGACTAGTAATAGTAGGGGCTCTACTAAAACTTTATAACCTTCTTTTAAAGCCAAACAAAGACATTTTACATTCTGCCTATTTATTAGGTATTTGCATCAGTACAATGGTGAGTAGTTCAGTAGTCTGAGGGGGAATATGTAGGTGATTCAATAGTTCATGGCTCTGAATGATAGAACTAATACAGAAACCTTCTGAAATGTCAGTATGCAGTGTGAAGCCTATTAGTAAAATGTCCTCTTTTTCAGAGAGAAGTTAAATAATTATTACTCAGAACAACAGAGTACAATATAAACATTTAGAGATAGTCAGAAATTCTTGAAAGACTTTTCCCTTGATACATTTTAAATAAATTCATATTTCCAGGGCAGAAACTGTTTATCTTTACTCCAGACAGTGAGGGGGTGAGATATGAATCATGATGTCTCTTGTTTGTGTTGCCATATGGAAACCAAGGAGAGTTGCTGATCATGGATTCCCAATTTCCATTTGGATTATTAACTAGGACTCAACAGACTTGGTTATGATCTCATACTTTCCACTTATCCATGCCCAGGAGTGACAAAGCAAAGTCAGACCTAATGCCCATATGGCAGATACAGTTTTAAAGAGCACATTTAATTTTGAACGGATCCTAAACCAGAATATTCATATACACAATGTATACACTTCTGTTACCTATCGACAAGCTAAACATCATTATTTAGTTTTTTTGCAGGTGAAAGATGAAAGTGAGTGGTTGACTATAACTCCTTTGGAAAGTAATAATGGCCTCATGTAGACCAATTATAATAGACTTGCAAAGTGAGCAAGAGCAATCATGAAAGAGTGGAAGAAATGCCAGGAAGGCATCTAGTCCCAGTCTCGCACTTCATAGTCCCTCTGGAGTGCTTCAGTTGTGAAATGGGGAAAAAATTCTTTATTGGAAAAAATAATAATCTATTTTACACAAAAAGACAAAATCTCAGTAAATGTTTAAATTCTTACAAATAAGTCTAAATAGCAAAGAGACTGTAACTGGCAACAGCTTCTTATTCAAAAAGGTCAGATTCCCTGGTATGTTCAGGTTAATGAATCCATATGCGAAGTTTATGGCTGCTTTGAGTCACCAAAGTAGTACTTTGCAGTAAAAACACCTCAGTACCTCTTCCTTGATGCATGGGAAGTCTGCTTATTCCACTCTTTTACTACTTGCATCTAATCGTAAGCATTTTTTTTCCCACATAGTTCATGAATCCATTTGGATCACAGCTCCTTTAGCACACAGAATACTTTCAGATAAGAAATTATTCCAGGCTGAGTTCAAATGAATATTCCTAAGCTTCCTGAAGAATTTTTTTTTTTTTTAAATCCTGATTTTCATACCTTTTAAATTAAAAATCTGTTGTCTTGGGTTTGATGATTTTTTTCCCTAACTAAATGACACTTCACTACCTTTATGTAATGACCTTACCTCACATCTGAAATTCTATGGTAACCAATATAGAACATCTGGATTTGAAGCAACGGGGTGTAATTCTGCAGATACACAATATAAGACTCTGTCAGGAGCACTTTCTAATCGCTGCTTAAGTGGTAGGAACACAGAAATTATGTAGGCAGAATAAGATACTTATGTTACTTGAAGAACAGCAATAATTCTTTAAATTGCTATCCATTAACTCCCTGCAAAGTCTAAATCATCGTTTAATCGATTTCTCATAAAGCACAAAAAATATTACTGCTTGAAAAAAATGCCAACTTCGTGAAATGGAAAACTCCAAATAAATGAAAAATAAATAAGCATAAAAAAAGTTACATACTTTTAGATGCTTGAGTTTTGTTAACTTTTCAGAATTATTTTATATTTTCATGTAGTTTTCTGCAGTATGTTTGAACAATATGGTTAGCTGGATGCTCCTGTTCAAAGTACGCTGAGGCATACTGTATAAAATGTTTACAAGTGATGCATTTTCCATTGTGAATATTTCCTAAGTAATTGTCAAAGCTACTGGAGTATTTTCCTACCTCAATTTGGTTATTTCAGCCTTCTTTTACAATTGCAAGGTTCACACTAATTAAAATTAGCATTTTACTTCTCCTCCCAATGACCTCTGGGTTATTCCTAGCTTAATAAATCTGGGAGGCAAGACACATTGCCACTAACACCTCTGATGTAAATCTCCTCCCCCAGCACAGGTTAGCCTGTCAGGAATGGACTTTGTACCAGGTTTTATCACATAGAATACTCATTGTCACAGGCCAAAATTGTCCCAGGAGGATGCTCCCAAACAGTACGAAGTCTGCAAGTGTGCAGGCCCAAGCTTATGCTTCAGGAGAACACAAATATATTCCATGTGGCATATATTCCACAGTCATAATGAAAAGTGAAAATGTTGCTACAAACAGAACCCATGTCTAGAAAATTGACAGATAAGCCAATGTCACCAGCTGTGAGAGTGTGCATGATACTGAGGGTTATGACATGGGTATCCATCCCTCCTGGTTCACTCTGCTTGATACTGAGGGCTTGACTAAAGAGCTCAAAGACTACTCATGAAAATTAAGTGGAGTAAACAAGAAAAAATTACACTGAATGTGTAAGATAACATATTTTCCAGGATTTTTGCTGGTCTCAGACCTGAAGAACAACAAAGTGTACTGGAGGATAAATCCATCCTCTCAAGGCTTCTAAAAGGTTGATGGGTTTTCTGAACTGTCTGTGAAGACTCAGACTTGCATTCAGGAAGCCATGAAAAGCATACTAGTGAGTTTTCCAACCTGATTTTTATAGTGATGATGCTGTCATTACATGAACATTTTGAGGACTTGAACACTTTTAAAAGTAAGATTACATAATATATAATATTCTGTCATCTAGACATCTCTAAACTGGCAAGCTCTCCTCAAATGCTGGGGATGCATCATTTATATAACCTAATTTTAGACACTGAGAATGTAGAAATCTGACTTCATGTAGATTTTTTTTTTTTTAGTTATTAAGAAAATTATTGAGCACAGCACTTCCACGAGGCACCTCACCTGACTTATTTTAGACTTTGATTAAATGTCTCACTAGAGGTATAAAAACAAAAGAAAAATAAAACTCAGTAAAGATCTCAAAAATCTTAATTGATCATTTTTCTTTACCTGTTCTGTGCGGATTATAAATATTCTCTCTCTGATAGAGAAAGGAGAGGAGAGGGGAGAGAACGGACAGATGTAATTATGGAGAAGGTTTTGTTTTGTTTTGTATTTTTAAATATTGAACTACTCTCTTCAATCAAGTTATGAATTACTTGACCTGTAATAATTGTGAAATCAATTTTCACTGAAAATGTCCATAAGGTTATAAAATGTTATATTTTTTCCAAATGTTCCTTTGTGCTTAGAATTTTATTTGATACAATAAAAAGTATTCTCATTCCCGATCAGAAAATTTCATATTGTGTTTGGGTTACTTAGACATAAAATAAGGCAAATTGTATAGTTAAATTACGTAGTTTTACTCTGCAATATTATGGATTTGCTGTCTTGCTTTTGATAAAGCTTGATTAAATGGGTTGTATATGAAGAAGAATGAGCCAAATCCCAATTGGACACTAGACAGTTAAGCAGTTAAAGAGTTGATTCAATTGCAGTGAATTATGAATTCTCCTGATTTCTACACAGAGTTCCTTCTAAATCATAAATAGAATATATAATTAACAGTAGTGGTGCTGCGAGAAAAAAAAACCCAAAATTCTCAACAATACACTAATGATCTTGTAACATTGGCCTAATCATACATATGAATTTTTTCTGGCATTCCAAAATGAAAACTTCACTGCAAGACAACTTACATCCTAATTTATTCATTACATTGGATTTTCCCAGAATGTTCGTGATGCACAACATTTTGGGGCATATAGAATTTGGGAATGAATGGGTTTAGGCAAAGAAGTTCCTTAACCAGAGTTATTGTGTGACTTGCAAATAATGATAGACAATAGGATTCTAATACTTTAGTATATCTGGTATTAATCAGTCTACAGTATGGGCCCAACAAATATTTTGCTTACAATGCAAACTCAACATTGATTTTAAGAAGAGAGAGTAATATCTGTTAGGTGTTATTAACCACCAGAGCCACAAATCATTATTAATGACATACTACCAACAGGAAACCTGAGAAAATTAAAATAGTTGCAACTGCAAAGCTTCTGGGTTTTGTGGTTGGTAATTTTGTGGCTTTTGTGTTTGTCTGTTTGTTTTTGTTTACTGCTATTTATTTAGTTAAAATTTATATTACAGAAGAACAAATTTTGTTTGTCAGTTTATCAAGTAACAACTGCATAAACTAATAACCAGGCAGTGCCTGATTGTAAGAGCAACACACATTTCAGACCAAACTAATGGAAACACAAGACAAGACTAATTTGGCTGTAATTTTTTAAACCTTAGAAAGTTTTCAACAACACAAGAGCCTTAAAACAAAAGCATATATTTTTAAAGCAATTTTTGTCTTCTGAGTAGCTACATAAAAGGAACTAGTGTTGTGGCTCTGTATGTATTTTTTTTTTTACAAAAGTAAAATCCACTTATTTTACAGTATTACAGAGACGATACAATGTCATATGAAAACTACCTTCTTTTTGCCTTTCAGTCTGTTTTTTTTGTCATACATACAGTCTTTACTAAAATGAAGCTTTAAATTTTAAATGTGACTCCATGTGACAAAATATCTGAATTCGTCTCAAATGTTGACTTGATATGGTTTAACATCTTCTGCCCGACTTATACTGAAAAAAGCCACCCCATGGCTCCCTGCAGTGAAATCTGCCAGCTTTAATGATTAAGGTTAAGTATAAAAGACATGTTGCAGTCGAGATAACAGGTCTATTCTTAAAGTTAACTTCAGAAAGTTAAGTATTTGTGACAAAAAGGTGGTATGTAAATGACTCTAATGCAGGATGACTACTTGTTTTTATACACACCACTCCGCCCTGGAACTGTTCCTGAGTGGAATCACATAGAACAGCTGTTGCTTTTGTTTTTATAGGTATAGTTAGAGTATGAACCCTGTTTTAACCAGAATGAAGCAACACTGATCTAAGCTAGCAGCAGTCCTTTGAAGTAATGAAATTCATTGAACTGTATTAAAAAAATCTCTGATTCCAAATCAAATCCCTGCTTGAATTTAATGAAATGGGTTTTATTGCAGAGGTAGCAACAGCAATCTGAGAGGTGCAAACAAGAAATAGTCATATTGCAGGGTGTGATAGAGTATGAGAAAGGAAGGGAATCTCCTGTGCTCAGGCATTGTGTACTTTCCACCTAGGTGTACACTGTGAACAGCACTCAGTTTTGGCATTGCCAAGTTCAGCTGTTCCTGTTCTATGCATATATGTAATAGCGTTTTCCTGATTCAAATATTAGCAAAGAAAGAACAAGTAACTTTTAAATAATAGAAAAGGTTTAGATAATTGGTGCCTTAGCTGATAAGCCAGTGTAGAGTGATCCTGCCTATTCTCAAAAATAAAACATATATGTTTTTTATCTAGTTAACAAATTTCATTTTAGTAACTATGCTTTTTCTAAAATTATTATGCCATAAATTTTTAAGCCAGTGCCTTTCCCAGTGCTCATTTTAGACATTCCAAAAGATGATGGGAGGGGCCTATCTAAATCCCAATTGTACAACTGCCAAAATTGATACGTAATATGTGTCAAAGCCCAGTTTGTGACTTTAATGCAGTGCTGAGTATTCAGGGAGTAAAGTTATCTTTGTACTCACCCCAAGACAGTCTTGTGGAACATTTTTTTCATATTTAGTGTGAAAGCAAACAGAGACCTGTTCTAAACTGCATCCATCACTGGTGCCCCCAGGCTACAGCTAAGGCTGGTGAGGACTCAAACTTCCGTAAGAAATCCTTGTGACATTATCCACCCCATTTATTTCAGAAGTGCTACCACCATTAGCAGCAAGGACTTTGTGTGGTGTCATTGAGCTTATCACATGCTCGATGACATCAGAGAGAGACACAGAAATTATGCTGCTTGTATTTCATACAGGCACTGTACACTAGTAAGGCATGGCAAAATAACTGGTTTGTGCAAATCACTGGAGCATCTGTTTTGCAATTAATTGCATCAGAGGGTCATTCCCTCTTTCCTAAACTATGTATTTCAGTGCCATGTAGAAAATCTCAAGCAGAAATACCAGGTAACAGAAAAATTCTCCTTTCATTTAAAGAAGTTATCCTTTGTCTGATAGGCACAGTCAAACCTGTGTTTTTTCCTATTAGTCACCAAGTCATGCAAATACAAAGAAACAAAGTCAGAACTTCCTTTTAAATGTTATTCTTGCCTCTAATAGGCAGTACATGTTAATTGATTTTTTCTTGACTACTGGCAAAACTCATAGTCTATAATGATTAAAAAGTTATAACAAATAAACAAACAAAAAAAACGTTAACCTTGCTTGCTATTTTTTCCAGACTCAAAATTTTATTACTCAACAAATACAGGTGCTGCAAAATTATTGAAATAAAAGATATTTGTTAAAGATGCATACAACAGAAATCCTTTCTGCACAAAATTTCATTATCTTTTATCCTGGTTATTCTGAACCTCAGAAGAGAAGAATGAAAGTCTTTATGGATAGAGACTAAGAAAAAAAAATACATTTTTAAAATAATGCTGCTTATGTGGCTTTTGTAGTTTTATTTCCCAAACACACATAGCTTCCCAATTACCACCGATGACTGTGTCTAGAATTCTATGATTTTTAACGGAATATTTGCCTTAAACAGTAACAAAGAAACAGTGGTTATTTCCAAAAATATAAGTGGCTAACTGGCACTATTTACAAAGATTCTTCTTTCTCAGATCACAAAGCTGAGCGTTAAGTGTCCCTGGAACTGACTGAGTTTCATATGTGAATCTGAAGCAGACAGAGAGAAGCCAGCCATATATAGGCAAAGAATTTTGTTGCGCATAGAATTAATAAATCTTTTCATATGGTTGCTTGGTGATTCCCAGAAGTAATAAATTGTAGATGATGTTTGCTTTGACTGCTCTTATAAACTATTTTTTTCCTGTTTCCTAGAGGAACTGGAAGATATCTATATGTGCCAAATTAAAGCTGAACATATGTAACACTAAGTAAAATCACAAGGTTTGCTTGCTTACTTATTTGTTTTAAAATTTCAGAAAAGAAGTTTCAAATAACATATGTGGTGATAAAAATAACAAAGAATGTGATTTCAGGAAAAAAAATCTCTTTTAATTTGAATAAAATACCACATTGACTTTTGTACAAAGTATTATATTCCTGATACATTTAAAGGAAGATAGGTAGATACCACTGTGCACACTTTATTACATTAGGACTCAATACTGAAATATTTTCTTATATTTAAAGTATTGATACTGTAAAACTGGGAAAAGTAGTGTTAATTGGAAATATTGGCATATACACTTGCTGATAAATTGACCAATGATCACTTTACCTAACAGAGTTCTAATACAATGGTTTGTTTCTTGCTTCTCAGAAGAAAATTAGGTGTATCAGAAGAAAAGTCAAAAGGCATACCAAACATGAACTTCTCAATTTTTCTTACCTTCTTATTTTGTACATGTTTAAGCTGAAAAAGCAAGGAAATCAAATTAAAGTCGATGCAGCATTTTTTTGGTGGGTTGTTCCTGATTGGATGCCAGGTGCTCACCAAAGCTGCTCTATCCCCCGAACCTCAGCTCGGCAGAGGAGAAAATACATAGTGGAAAGCGCATGGGCTGTGATTAGGAGAGAAGAGACTTGTCTTGAGGAAACTGGTTCAATTTATTACCAATGAAATCAAAGGAGAGAAATGAGAAACAAAATAAAAATCCTAAAAACACCTTCCCTCACCCCTCCCTTCTTCCCAGGCTCAACCACACTTTTGGTTTCTCTACATCCTCCCCCACAGTGGCACACGGGGATGGGAAATGGGGGTTGTGGCAAGTTCATCACATGCTATCTCTCTGCTGCTCCTTCCTCCTCACAGGCAGGACTCCTCACACCCTTCCCCTGCTCTAGTGGGTCCCTCCCATGGGAGACAGGCCTCTCAGCTTCTCCAACATGAGTTCTTCTCAGGGGCTGTTCTTCACACACTGCTCCAGCGTGGATCCCTTCCATGGGTGCAGTCCTTCAGGAACAGGCTGCTCCAGCATGGGTTCCCAGTGGGGTCACAAGTTCTGCAGCAGACCTGCTCCAGCGTGGGCTCCTCTCTCCATGGGGCCACAGGTCCTGCCAGGAGTCTGCTCTAGTGCAGGTTTCCCATGGGGTCACAGCCTCATTCAGGCATGCACCTGTTCTGGTGTTGGGCTTCCACATGCTGCAGGTGGATCTCTGCTTCCCCATGAACCTCCATGGGCTGCAGGGGCACAGCTGCCTCACCATGGTCTGCACCAGGGGCTGCAGGGGGATCTCTACTCTGGTGCCTGGAGCACTTCCTGCCCCTCCTTCTGCACTAACGTTGTCTCCAGAGTTGATGCTTTCAAGTATTCTCACTTCTGTCTCTGGCAGCTTTTGTTCTGAAGCAGATTTTCCCCCTCTCCTTAAAACTTTTATCCCAGACATGCCAACACCATCATGGATGGGTTTGGTCTTGTCCAGCAGTGGATCTGTCTTGGAGCCAGCTGTCATTGACTCCACTGGACACAAAGGAAGCTTCTGCCAGTTTATCACAGAAGCCTCTCTTGTAGCCCTGCCACTACCAAAACATACTTGAGCAATCCTTTGCTGTAACCATGCTGGTTTCAGCATAGATAAATATTTCTAGAATGAAGCAATATTTTTACTTCATAGAATTATAGAATCATAGAATGGTTTGGTTTGGAAGAGATCTTGAAGATCACCTAGTTCCAACTCTCTGCCCTGGGCAGGGATACCTACCACTAGACAGCTTGCTCAAAGCCTCACCCAACCTGGCTTTAAAGACTTTTCCCCAACCTTCCTTTTATTGCTGACATACCTACAGAAGCTTTTCTTGTTGCCCTCGACATGTCTGGCCAGATGTAATTCTATCAGGGCTTTAGCTTTCTTAAACTGATCCAAGAAAAAGCATTCGGAGATGCACTTGAGACAGCTATCAAAATTTATTTATGAAATTAAGAGTGAAGGGCCATTATAGACTGAGGTTATAGCTTTGTAGGTTAAATAGCTCTGTGAACGTTATGTAGGAGGTCATCTTGCCACAGATGGCAATTGGACTGTGAAATGATGGAACATTTATAAAAAAAAACATTGAAGTGTTCTGAGTGGTATTAATGGAAGTTTAACTATCTAAGCAAAGAGTGGAAAATAAAAATGAGAGGAAATAAGACTGAGGGTATGTTTGCGGATGTGGCACACAATTGATTTTTAACTGAATGTGTGCATCAGCTTAAAGGGAAGGAAATAATAATGGCTCTGGCATTAAGTAATACTGTCAGACATACAGTTAAATAAGCTTGTACTGCAAATGGATAAAGGAAGAGAAATGCAAAGAGAAGAATATTTGTTCATAAATTTTGTTACTTTTAAGTTAAGAAATTCATCAGAGTTTGATTGGAAAATGGCAAAAAATCATTATTCGTGTGCATAAATGTCAAGTGCTGGCAGAGAAACTCTAAAGACAAAGAGGGGGGGAGGAACATTAGGGATACTTATTCCAAAATGCCTTTTTACAAAAATATCTGCAGAGCAGAAAACTTTTTAAAAGCCCACATCCTCTAGTGTGCTTGGGAAGTTATGAATTTATGGGGACAAAGATCCTGTTTTTCAGATTAACGGCTCAGCCTTGGCAAATCTCCAAGTTTGTCACTGTCTTCCCAAGGTAACAAAAAGGAGAGCTCCCTTACTGCCAGCACCTTATTTGCCCTTTGCATGGGGGAATTAACAATGGCCAGGGAAGGCCAGTCACTGTAGTAATTTACACTGAGTCATTTGTTTATTCACTGTTTTGCATGTATTAGTGTGCTTTACTTTGTTGTATTAAAAAAGGGGTGTCTGTGGAGAGGACGGCAGCCTGCTATCAGCATCAAATGAAACCAATTCCTTCTGAAAACATTTGGAAATTCATAAATTGCTTGAGCGGCTTCTCGAGTGCAAGGTGAGATGTGCAGGAAGAACAGAGCCCAGTGAAAACTCAGAGTGAGCAGAGAGATGGCCTAGGCAGACACAGGTAACCCTAGAGAAGACCAGAGAGGAGATGCATACTAAGGTCTTAGTGAAGAAGAAATAAGAAAATTCTAGGAATCTAGATGAGTCCAATGGGGATATTTGCTTACCCACTTTTTTTATTATTGTGTCACTCTGTTGATCTCATTTTTTCTATTCAGGAACTCCAGCTGTGCCACCATTACGCAATGGTAATGTGCAGACAAGCCTCAACATTTTTTCAGCTGAAATTCCTGTTGTAGACTTCCTCATGGCATTTTAGAATGAGATTTTCAAAAGTATGGCATATGAACTGAGCTGCTGAGGTTGCCTCAGAAGATTTTACTTATGTCCACACATTCAAAGGCTCCAAAAATATTATTTGTCTAAAATATATGAAACAAAAGTCTGTGGGGAGAACCTGGCCATGAGTCAATCAGAAGCTGAAAGTCCCTTCTTGCTCTGCCTATAATTCCTGAGTCTATAAAAGTAACATAATTTTTTTTGTTTCTGTTCCAAAACTCTGCTCTAGCTGACCATGGCAGATTGTCTGATTTGTTGAAAATGAATTCCCAGATGCAATGGACTACCCAAAAGTTGACCAACACTATTTTCTGAGTCTTGACCTTACAAATAGGCCGTATTCATACCATTAATTATTAATGCCTCTGAGAAGAATGCAGAACCATCTTGATAAAAGATCCAAAAAGCTGTTTTTTTTTCTTTTACACAAAGATATTATTCATTCTTTTCTCTTATCCACATGGAAAAATTGCACCAAGTATTTTATCTGTTAAGTTCTAGATAATCAAATTAGGAATCAAATTACGTGTACCTTAGTCCAAATTTATTTATAAAACCTTGAGGACCAGTGTGAGCTTAGATGGCCTGTGACATCTATGTCACAGCTATATATTTCTTTTTATTGCCAGATAACCACAGCAGTGGTGAAAGCAGCCCTAACACAGTCATGTAGCTGTAAATTTATTCTAGGAATATACCTTCCTAACCAAAGCTAATCAGAGTTCACAAGGGCTAAGTTTTTCATATAGACATATAGATTAAGGCTGAGACTTACAGGGAAAAAAAAGGAAGCAAAATATGATCCTTATTTATTTAAGATTTTTTCCAATTTAGTCAAAGCCACGAAATCCACAGAAGGTTTTATGTAACTAGCTGAGATTCTATAGCTCACCTATTTCTGCTATAGCATTTGCTTGCTTGCTTAAAGTTCTGCTGTTATATCCAAGAACGAGTCAAGTTAGTTATTCTGCACATATTTCCTTTAAAGCCTATTCACAATTATCTCCGGTCTTAAGTCCTTTGATGGATGCAGTGTTTTTTACAAGCCCTTTAAATAAAAGTCTTTGAAAAGTTTTTTATGCTTATCTCCTACTGGACTAATTAAGTTCACTATTTGATACAGCATCACCATAATTTTTATTTTTAAAATATCAGAAAAGGAGGAAGCATGGACTTTTCACTTAAAATCCAAAGACAAAATCTTTAAACTACAAAGGAAGAGACTTGAGACTTCCTGTTTTTCTAAGCCTGGAAGGTAAAATAGCATCTGGAAGTTTTCTACTCCTAGGCTTAGGCACCTGCATCACCTTTTCTTCAATCTGAACCTCTGCATGAGAGGCAACAGAAGAGCCTGGAGGACAAAAGGAGGACAAACAGCTGGAAACTTGACTCACTAGCTAAGTGGCTAAGAGAGCCAGCTTGCAGACAGCAGACCAAAACATTGGTCTCAACATCAGCTCTTTTTTACCCAGTAATCTAACATAAAAAGAGTCCAGGGAAGTGATGCCAGACCTCAGGTTGACCCCTATCAGATGCAAACTCTATTTAATAGAGTTAGGCACTATAAGACAGACAGCTCATATGGATGTTGGTGTTTCTTTTGCATGTGCTTCTTTGTCTGTTTAAAGAGACACACAAGTAGTAGAGAAAACCCCAGTCAGAAGACAGCACTGACAAAAAATGATACCAAAATGAGTTTCTACAGCCTGCAGAGAAACTGAAAACTGAATTTTCCCCTTTCCAATCTTGTGCAGTTCTGGTCAAATAAGAAACTGCGTGCATCAATAGAAGACTTACAAATCATACAGAAGAGACAACTCTAAATTGAGAGTGTTCCAGGAAGTTCACTGAATGCAAACTAGTATCACTATATGATACTTATCTGTGTCAATTCTCACTATCTTCACCAAAATTTCACAGAAAATCTGGAATAATAGAATAACAGAAAGTTTGAGTTTTCTGATTATTCGTGCTTACTGCCTAGGTAGTTGATATGTCCTGCTTAGAGTTAAGACTCATATGGCTGAAACCTAAGGTCGTGGCTCAACCACATTGATTTAAAAAGGATTGCTGTCAAGATAAGGCAAGGGAATTTTAGCCATGTTAACTGTATGCAAGTAGCACAAGGAGACATTTATTGGGGGGGTCTTGACAGGGGATCTGCATGAATTGAAAAAAAAATTATTTTTAATACTCATTTCTTCAATTTGGAGAAATATTGTTTCCAAGCAATGTCAGTTGTGGCATTTAGGATTTTAGAATTAACGACAGATATTTTTTTCTACATGGTGGATACTTAGAACTAAGAAAAATACCCTGAGGGATAGTAGATAATCTGTTCTGCATTATCTGGGCAAAGAAACTCACTGGCAAAGTGTCACTGGCAAAGTGACTTCTATTGAGTCACGAAGTTCAGAAGGGAAACCCTTGTTTTCCAAAATGCTTCTCAGAGAGGAATCTAGGAGCAGCTGGATCCATCCAATCCTAGTACCAGACTTGGTCAGCAGTTTATGCCTAGAGGATTCTATAGGTGTACATGAGCCACTATATGACTTTGTTCTGTGGGCTTAGGGAAGGGAAACCAAATGTATTCATATGGATCCAATACAGTATTTCTTTAAATTGATGATGGCAATGATAATAGACTAAAATACTTTAATTGAAATTACTTACTACACAGTATAGATAGTTCACTAATACACTACGCTATTTATTAAATCACTAATTTCAAAGCTACTTAGTAATTATTAAGTAGAGATTGATGTTACTCACCCATAGCAACAACTGTGGGCAAGTCTCTCTAAGCCTTGAGGATTAACCTTGAATAGTGTCTCCCACTCAGGGAGGACTCTCACCACACACTCCTAGAATGAGTATGTTGGAAGTTCCCAGAATTAAGACAAGGGACTGGGTTTTTATAGTAGAAAGTGATATACTGCCAGCTCTGTCAGCTCAGCAGCCTTTAGATCACTTAGCAGTACTATTGTTTCTCAGTTCCTTTATCAGAAACTGTCTGCTTCATACTCCCCAGTGCCAGATTCTTTCAGGAAACATTTTTCTTCACAGACTCAGAATGTGTAACTTGGGGATTAATGAGTCAACCTGGTCTCAGCATTCTTCAACACCAAAAGCAGCATGACTGCTGACCTTCCCCAACCATCACTGCTAATGTTTGCAAATAGTGTCAAATTTGAGATGTTTTACCCACACTTAGGCAGAGTGTCTTGCTACAAATATCTCTACAAAAGGAAAAAAAGTTTGTTATGGGGTATAAGAATGTATTCAGTCATGTGAGTACATCAGTGTTATCAAGCATCAGCAAAACAAAAACCCAAACAGGATCCATGCAATCCCATGCTCTCTCTATTAGAATGGCTTTGGAAATAGGCATGCCTGATCATTTGGCATCGCACATTATGAGGATCAACCCTGCAAAAATTGATGTTGGCTGTCCTCTTCATCCATGGTATAGCTACCCTATCATACAGCCAGGTAATTGTGGACAACCTGGAGTCACTGAATGTTATTGAGGGGAGGATGAGCTATACAGCTACATTAAGTCCTTCTTCCTGCAACTGTATTCATTCTTCATGTTCAAGTGCTCTTCATTCTTTCATCCTACCCCTCCATTTTTCATTACACATCCCCTCTATCCTTTATTTCTTTATGCCTCTGTCTCCACATTCCAGATCCCATACTGCCACGTCCCACGACACTCTTACCATATCCCATCCCTTCTCTTGCTTTCTTTTTCTTCTTCCTTGGGAGTAATTTTAACAGGGTAGGAATTCTGAGAGGTCTCTTCAGACATCGGCTGGACCAGACCTGGGCTGCCGCTTGGCCAGATCCTCTCTGTAATCAGGTTCCATGAGTAGAACTTGGCTGAATGAGCAAAACAAAATGATTAGGTTTGGCACCCCAGGAATTGTAATTCCTACTTCTGCCTTTCACTGCAGCACTGAAGATTCAGCCCAACTTCTGTGATACTCAAGCTAACATAAATTGCAGCTGTTTTGGAATTCAAGCTAGAATTTTGGGGTGTGTTTGGGAGCCAGATTAAGGGCACTCTTGAGCAAAAAATTTTAGTTGAAGCTGCAGAAAAGACAGAATTTGAAAAAGAACAAATAGATGGTAGAAAGAAAAGAAGTTACAAGAAACAAGGAAAATCCTTCACAGTTAACCACACATTATTCATAAAAAGATGCTGGGATATGTATTGGGCTGTAAATAATCCCCATGACTTTAAAGGGAATTCTGTGTCATCATAAAATTAAATATTCCTTTTCATAATGATACTTCAAATATCTTGGCTGAGATTTCTAGATTCTTTGTCCATAAGAGACATTGAAATAAATGAAGACTGTTTACAGAATTGAGATACTTATTCTTGTCCTTTATCCTATGCAACATAAGAATGATGAGTTAATTAAATAAGAACCAGAGCAGTGCCTGACAGGTTATGTAGTCTTAAACAGAGTCTGAATGGTGTTCAAGGTCATTAGTTGTAATGTGATCAACCCAATGTCCTCTGCAGAACTTGTTTTCTGTTTAGCAGTTGAGTTTTACATGTAGTCTGTGGTGATCACCAGTGTACAACTAATAAGCAAGTTATTGCTTTCATTAAATATGCCTTTCATGATGGCAATAATAAGGTCTAATAAGCCCTTTTCAAGTGATATTTTTATCTCCAGGTCAGGTGGGTTAAACATTTCTGCCATTTTCTTGATGTTTCTCTCTACAATGCCCAGACACAAGGGTGTTTTCTGAAAATGTACTGCTTAATGTTTTTTTTGTGCTCTTCTGAGGGCCAAATAACCATGGTGGAACTTGGAATTAGTAGGATTACTATTATTGACTTCAGTTAATTCTGGCTAGAAGGTCTTTATTTTTATCCTTCTGGGAGGTCTGGAGAGAGGAAATAATATGGAAGTAGTAGAGCAGAAGTAACAGGTGACATTAATAGCACAGAAAGATTTCTGTTCCTCAGGAAACAGCTGTCTCAGATTGTTCCCAAAGTTCTTACTACACTGGTATCTATAATTTTAATCCTAACCTGTGAAATAGTCTTCAACACTAAACTGCCTGATGGGAATATTTGTGGTTTTTCTCTGTCCCTGATTGTTCCTACACAATGTAAAGCACATTCTCAGTAAAAATCCCACTGGGGCATGGAGTATTGTACATATAATTGCTAAATATTGCAATTACCCTTCAGCTATTGATACCTTATCTAAATATTCACTACTATTCAGTCAAGCGTATTTTTCTCATAGACAGGTTTGTCTATGGGGAAAGAATTATAATCAACTGAAATAAAGAGCATGGGTGAAATGTCTATGAAAGAAGTAATGTACTGGCACAAAAAGTAATTATTCAATCAAATAAAACAAACCTTAATATTTTTAATCCAGTAATTTTTATCCTCACAGGGACTGAGTCACTAGAGTTTTTCTTCCAGCCAAGAGGCCACAGATTCAGTTTTGGCTAATAATACTAAAAATTCCTGCTCATATCAAAGAATGTGTTTACTGGACATTAATGTCACAATTTGAAATGTAGGCACAATAACTCTTTTCCCATTGAGCCATACAATTAAGCTCTTTATGTAGACTTAATTGTATGGCACAATGCCTTTTCCAACAGCCTTTATCGTAGAAATTCCTTTCTTAAAGGACCAGAGGGCTTAAAGGAAAACAAAACAAACATAGACAAAACAATCAAAACCAAAAAACAATCAACCAAATGAAAAACCACAACAAAACCCAACAAACAAACAAAAAACCCAAACAGAAACAAACAAACGAACAAACAAAAAAGTAGACCTATTTTGGAGTATCAAAGTTGTGAAAGCTGAAAGGTAAAAATGACACTTTCACTAGAAGTTGTACAGACATTCTGGATGTGGAGACCTGTACCGTTTATAAGCAAATGCCAAATAAATTCAGGAAATCACCTAATTACAAGCTCTAATTATACCACCCTAAATCACTATTTTCTAAATGCATTAACCCAATTTGAACTATCCCCCCACAGCTTGGTTATAGCTTCGATTAAATTTTCATTTGAAAAACTATAATGTAGTTTGAACCCTTTGGACCACGAGAGTCAAACCAGCATCTGTAGCCCTGCAATTTAGCATAGAAACCATCTTGCAGATATCTCTATGAAAGATAATCAGTTGTTACTCAATTCAAAATGAACAATGGCATTTCATAAATATTTAAACTGGCCTTTTTGAAGTTAGGGAACTAGCACTAAGTGTTAAGTATGTACATTAAACCCCATATTGTTTTCCCTTGGCTCAAGGCATCCATTACCACTAATGCAAATACCCAGAAGTTGTGAATATAGGCTGCTTTCACTAAGACATTACACATGGAACATTGATACTAGAAAATATTTCAGCCAGAAGTAAAATAAATAAATAAAATCAGAACAGTTTGCTAAATCATCAGATGTTAACATAGTAACTTGCCCAGGGCATATATGTAATCAACCGATTAAAAGCACATCATCATGCAAGCTAGCAAGCTATCAAACTCAGTGCTAATGATGGGGAAAATCATATGTTCTGTGTTATCTGAGAAAAAGGGGAAACTATGTGAAATTATTGCTTGAACAGGGAACAATGTGGTGAGCAGATTATGCTGTAGCTGATGGTGGAGGGAAAAAAATACAGGGTTTGGGTTTTTTTGTTGTTAGATTTTAATTTGAATAAGCTATGCTTCAATGGTCTTTTCCTAGCTGAAGGTCTGTAGCTAACCTTGCTAGCCCTAGCAATGATACCCTACCAACTGGTTAACAAAGGCTGCCTCTAGAGAAATGCAGTTACAGATTCTTTCCTAGTGTCAGTTAGCTGTGACAGAAAATTCGACTGCTTGTCAGGAAGAACTGACAAATAGACCAAGTATTTAGAAACAAAAAGCAAAAAACCCCCCAGGGCCTTCAAAAAATAGCCTCAAAAATGGCGTAAGTGGCTAGTGGCACTAGCTGAGTTTCATGTAAAACTTAAATCCTGATTTTCTTCCCATGTCTAAAAGATGCAATCCATCAACTGGGATGAAGCATCACTCTGTGGTCTTCTTAACCTCAAATCTAAAGGTACTTAGGTTGACTCCACAGCCTCCCTTCTCTGAAAGGAAACTGATGTTTTCTTCAGCCTTATTAAACTTTCTAATTGTTCTAGAAGCTTTACAGACATCTGTCAAAGTCATTCAGTCATGACAAAATGACTGATAAACTGGGGAAGAGAAGACACAAATGAGAGGCGACTCGATCTAGACACTGATACCATCAAGTGAGAATAGGCTTTTTTCAATAAAAATGCTTCTTCATTTCTAGGTCTATACTTGAAAAGCGTCTGCATGTGGCATGACTGTGCACCTGTCTCTAGGGGAGAGTTGGACAGAAACACACATATACAGAGTTTGTGGCCTGGTAGTCCTAAGGTGCTTGACAAGTAATCCAACCTTCATGGTTCCCTACCTCTCTGAGATCTCTCCCATGCACCCCTTGACCATTGTGATGCCATCCATGCCACGACAACACCTGTCTGACAAGCCTTGCCTGATATCGGCAATGTATTTAAGTGCAAATTATTGAAATGGAAGTAGCAGTCAAATAAAAGCCTGAAATCTTGATCCCCCAGCTAATAAAATAAACTATAACTGCTCTAGAATAAGTGTAACATGATGTTAATTAAATGCAATGCCACAGAGAATTTATTAGCCAAACACATCCTTTTCTTTGCACTGGAGCTCCTGCTAATACACAGATGGAAAAAAAAAAAAAAAAAGAAAAACAAAACCCCAAAACTGTGCTTACTTTTACTGAAGCTGACAGGGGCCTTTGCCCTTACAGAAATAGCTGCAACTGGTGATGCTGAGTTTGCTGCTTGCCTATTTCCTCCTTTCAATGGAAGAAAGTAAGAGAAAACCTGCTCATAACACTAGACCCCAGAATTTTCCACACAACAGTGCTGCATAACACAGTGGCAGGAAAAAACTGCCCTTCAACACATAAGCCGAAAGACCATAAACAGGATATTGCAAGTGTGCAACTACAGAGTGAGGTAGCAAAACACAATGACTTTCTCACCAATTTTGTATAACAGGAAACCCAAAGTTTCCTTTTTTCATGGCTGACATATTAGTGATATCACTGAGGAAAAAAGAGTGTCTATGCAACTGTTATGCAAAAACAGAAGGCTTTCAAAATATTTTATTTTTCTACATTAGTATGAATTGCTATGGGAAGGAAGAAATTTAGTACGATTTTTAAGAAATGAAGAATTTTTGGAACATGGATTTTTAGAAACATGAAAACAGCCACAGTTATGTAATATTTTGTTCTGATATAGCACTCAAATACAATTTTTAAGTTTCTGCAAAATTATGAAAAACATATTTCACAAGGTGATCAAAGGAGTGAGTATTTGTCATGGAATTAAAAGTTTTACTTGGTTGGTCAGTTTTTAGTTTGTTCTAAACTTGAACAGATAGTTTTATGTTCAAAAAAATTCCCTTCATAAAGGAAAAAGAAGTCAAAGATGTGAAAGCAGCTTCTTCAGTAATATTTAGATCCTTTTTCGACTTTTGATTGAAATAGAGTCAGTTTTATAGAAAATTTTAAGTTTATATAATTCAGGAGGGCAGTTAAAAATATTATCTTCTCTAGCATGATCTGTGTGATACCTGCTTTTCAACTCTTTCTTTCAGTTCATTATGTAGAATATAGGGTAGAACATGGAGAGACACAGGAGAACACTGAGGGTGCTGCTGGGACATTGTGATGTGTCTGTGCACCCCTGGGAAAAGTAATAAGGTACTGAAAAGCAGTTCGGTTCTCCATAAATCCTAAAATGCCCTGTTTTCTAAAATACCCCATGACCTGTGTACAGAAAACTGTTAATAAAATCAGAAAATCTTTCAAAAGGTGCCAAAGAAGCTGCTCCCTTTCTATCAGCACAAAAGTGCTGTAGACAGAGAAACAGTGCTTCATCCTGGCTGTTATGCACTGCTTGGCAAAGCAACTGGCAAGTTATTAATTCAAAAGTAGATATTCAGAGTTGGCACAGAATTTGACTAAATCTTCCTAGGGCATGGCAGGTAATTCCTACAGACTACTTTATATAATGATTATTCTGGGTTAAAATCCATGCCAGGGCTATTATGATAAATGACAAAGTATTTAACTCTTCATAAAAAAGACAATAGCTCAATAGGGTCTATGCAGGAGTTGGTGAACATTTTGTGGATCACAGTCCCTTATAACACAATGTTTTAGTGATAGTTTTAACTTGTATTGGAAGTTATAGGCAACTGGAAGAAGTAGGCAACATGAGCTCTACTCATATGTCGTGTGCAGTTGTAGAAAGACAATGAGAAATTTATTATTTGCAAATTTCATTAAAACCTGCATCAAAACTGTCAATAAATAACTTTTATTTTCGCAGCTTTGGAAAAATTCAGTGGTGTACCCAAATTTAAAACTGATTTTGACAGGGAATTTTAAAAGTTGAACATTATCATACAGCACAAATACAGGATGCAGTCCCATCATTGTTACATTGTTATAACTTTTTTAACAGAGCTGAGGTATTATTCTTTTGCATTTTTGGGGTGTTTATTTATTTAATTACCTCTCCATTTTATTTGCATTTTACCTTTACGTTGTTCCAGAAGATTATTTGTTGCTTTTAATATAGAAGGATTACACCTTGTCCAGAAATACTAGCTTAATCTGAACGATTACCACAGCTGTTGCAATCTCTTAAATATATTCAGTAAATGCAATTTCTCTGTTGGCAATTCCAATACTTCAGAATCCATAGATACTGTATAGCAGAATAAAAAGTAAAAGCTTCAACTCAACCACAAAACAAACAAAAAATCATGTTCATCAATTTTTTGTACAAATAATTTGTGTATATTAAATACTTTATTGTATATAGTAAGATCATAAATAACATGAAATGTAATATACACTTTCCATATATGGTTGTCTTTAACCAACCTTCAAATTAACACAATAGTTTTGAAAAGAGGTATTTATGAGAAGAAAAAACTATTATGCTGGAAACCACTGAGCTAGTGCTTGAGGATTGTAATTGCCATCATATTTTAAAGAAAAAAGAAAATTTTCCTTAAATCAAAAAGGATCTTAATTTTTATACTAATTTTTCTACCACATTAAGAATAACCCACTAATCTTTGAAAATCACTAATGTAAAGAGAAAACTTGCCATCATGCCACAAGTTGGATATACTGACATAACTTCTGTAGGTGAAACAAACGTGGACTGAACCAATGTGCAATTAAAAAGAATAAACCAGAGGCACCTTCTGATCACTTAGTATGCTATTTAATTGCAAAAAAATGGCATATTTTAGAAGCAGGATGGTGAAAAATATTTTTACTAAATCATTTATTTTAGTAGTTGTTTAGCAGGAAGATATACAGATTTTTCAATGTTAGAATTGTTTTAGCCACTAGCTAAAAGATGATAATATTGAAAGTTAATTTGGGACTCTGGATCTATTATTTGCTACTCTAATTACTTGCTTTAGTGAGCAAAGCAGCCTGAGGAACATAAGCTGGAATAGCATCACATCAGGAGACTGAAATGATAGAACCTCCAGGCTAAGTGATCTGAGGTGTTGCCACTTGCAGAAAGGCTTTGTATTTTAGGTCTTTTGCTTGAAGTGTATTTTTTCTTCTGAAGATTTTTTGTACCAAAGCCTGTTTGATTTCATGACATCATTTTCAATAATTTCCTAGGAACTAAGATTTTTTTTCATCTCTTTGGCCTCCCTTCTCACCCAGTGATTCAGATTTGAAGAGGTAATAAGAAAAAAGGAAAATCCCCTTTGAAAATATCATTTGAAATGCTTTAATAACTTCTTTGCCCCAGAGTGAATATTGAGTTGTGCTGCTGATAGGCAGGGGGAAGGGTTGCACCAATTAAATGGAGCCCATTGTTATTCAGCAGTGTCTCATTTTTTGTGCAGTGATCTTCTAAAGAAATAGGCGAAGAGAGACTGTTTAGTACTAATGATGTTTTCTGAGGAAATAGAAGGATGTCCTTGTACATATTATGTCACTGTAATAAATAAAGGATCTTGCAGAGCATACAATTTTCTGATAATTCAAAATAGAAGTACATGCTGTAATAGACAGGCCCACTATCTGAGGCTTCATTTTTATATGTGGTATGATATAAAGTGTTAATGTATCTGGAGTTTAATTTATGATTTGCTCCTAAAACCATGCTTCCAATATGCACACTAAATTCAAAGTGGCCTTTGTATTCTCCTTGTCTTCCAGTGCCTTGCTTAAACTATAGAATGGAATTTAATTAAAGCCCCTACTTACTTCAGTAAGAGAAGCCTTGTCAGTTTAATTGATTCTTGGTCAAAGTAGTATTGATTGGATAAAAGCAAATCCATTTCTTTCCCAACAATTAAAACATTTAAATAGGCTCTGTCTCCCTTTTGATGAAAGGATGTGAAACCACTGACATCTGTTCCTGTGGCTGATGTTGATCATTAGCAAATGAGTTAATGTACATTTATATTACGACTCATCTTGTTTTATTATAATATTCTACTACATTAAGGTCTCTAATACCTATCTATTAAAATCTAGAGAGTCCTATAAAAAGTCCTTACTATATTCTGCTGTATAAACTGTTTCAAGTAAGTATTTTTATTCCCAGATCTGAGTCTTTATTGAGTACTTTTAGTTCTCATAGTGAATGTGAAACTGTGAAGGGTGTTGAGCACTTCAGAGTTACTGCTTACTTAAATATTTTAAAAATTATCTAAATACCATCTTTCAGAAATCAGATCTAATTTACTTGCAGGGAAATATTTTAGCAGCACTAAAGTCCAAAAATCTTCTCTCCAGACCTTTCCCACAGTGCATCCAATGAAAATTGCATGGAAATTTCTACCTTTAACTCATCACTTCTGTTTGAAGCCTACTATGTCTTTCTAAAACTTCTGAAAACACTAAGACTTCTAAGATTTCTGAGATCTCACTTTCCTTAGCAGAATAAGATAAAAGTGAGCACAGTTTTACACCTAAGGTCCATGTAGGTCTCTATTCTGTCTCCAGCACTAGCCAATGTTCAGAAGTGCAATGTAAGAAATAGCACACGTAGAGTGATACTTCCCACTGTGATGTTTTCTCAGTGGTGTCTGATGTGTTCCTCCACGGGCTGCAGGGGCACAAACTGCTTCCCCTTGCTCTTCTCCACAGGCTGCAGGGGAATCTCTGCGTTGCTGCCTGGAGCGCCTCCTCCCCACTCTTCCTTGCTGCCTGCAGGGCTCTTTAGCTCATATTTTCCCACTCATGTTTCACAGCTGCTACACAGGATTTTTTACCCTTTCTTAAATAGTTATCACAGAGGCACCATCAGTGTCACTGCTTGGGGTCAGCTCCGACCAGGGTGGGTCCATTGGAACCAGCTGTGCCTGACAGGGGCAGCTCCTGGTGTCTTCTCATGGAGGTCACCCCTGCAACGTTTCCAATACCAAAATATTGCCTTGTAAACCAAAGACAGAAAAGTAAATAACGCCTGTAGTTTTGTAAAATCAACACATTTTTTTGCAAAAAACTTTCAAGGTAATGGCACTGGGAGCAGAATGCTTCTGAAAATACATCTGGTCCTGGGGCTTAGTATTTCTGGATATGGAAACAAAAAGAAGAATTTATAATGAAGAACAAAACTTGGAGAAACAATATTAGAAGCTTTGTTACGTTTGAGCCTTGTTGGCAGCAGCTTCAGACCTGAGACAGGAAACTCTGCCAGACTGGAGTTCTCTTTTTACTATCAGCTATATATCCTTTAATTTGCTTCTACATCTGTCTGTAATGAAGTCAGTCTTCAAAACTATTCCAGGCAGATAATGCAGTGAGAAAATATCCTAATAAGAAGAAATAAAAAGTATTTCAATAAATTCCTTGTCAGAGCTGAGGACTTGTGACATATTGTTTCCCTGCTGAAATACACTGCGATAAGTATATTCAGGACTGCTGGAGAAAATGCATCTTTTTCATGCAGATTTTATTACAGGGAAAAAAACCTCCAACTGAACATCTCTGTTTTCATAGTATTGTTTGCTTAAATCTATGTTTATACTTCCTCAGTCATGTGCAATCACAAGAAAGTGAGTGGGAATGGGCATAGCAGTGTGTAGATACACTTCTAGACATAAGTATTACATTGGCAGTACTGTAGAAACCAATTCTAACATTTTTGTTGCTGTTGTTTGCTTGTTGTTTTGGTTGTGGATTTTTTTCCATTGAGTATTATCTCAGGATGCTGAAGTAGCTGGTCTTATTCCTGGTCATCTACCTGATAGTTATGATATAATAGAACAATCCTAGTGTTTGTGTAAAATAATGTTATAAGCTATGTGGGAAAGCATGTGCTTATGCTTTTAAATTCACTGTGTATGGTCTCGCTGCAATTGGCAGGGGTAGAAAAAACATATTATGCTTTGATAAAAGGAATCAGCCACTTTTTTCAATGTTAACACTGGTATGTTAAATGTCCAAGCTTTTAAAAATTGAAACCTTTTCAGATAGCTAACTATTTGCTCTCTCTAAGCAGTTACCTCATCTTATTTAGCTCACTGGCATTGACCTTATATCTCCATTTAGAATTCTAGGAGAAAAGACGCCTTGAGTGTTATGTTTTTTGGTTTTTTCTCTGTTTCTGATCTGTGCAGTACTCAAGATGATTATGGAAAGCAAAAAATAAAATTTCTTAGTTCAAATTTTTTTCATGACATAAAAATTCTTCCTTTTAGTCAGTGTGTTGGTAAAAACTTCAGCTTTTCCGATATTCCACAAATCCTGACTGCAGTCACTAAGTTGGGATTTTTCTCAGTAAAAATTATTACATTTTCAGAAGCTTGGGTAAGATGGAGGTTTTTTTTTCCATTGCCCTACTGAGTTAGTACAGATAAGTAACAGGAAACTATTTTTTCTCAGAATAACTTTGTGAACCCCTCCTACATATTCTTGAGTTTTCTATATTTTAGCTAGCATTTATGTAAATGAACAAAAGTTAAAACAGGCAAATAAATACTACATAGTAAGGTTTCCTAAATATTCCTGAAATCTTCTAATGAAATATTTGCTTTGTTTTTATTTCTTCTGTTGTTCTCAGCCTACAGCGATTTTTTTTTTTACTGCAGCTATGTCCAGGTCCAATAGAGAGCAATAAAAAGCCACTTTTCTCTCATAGGCAGGAAGTAGACACTATGCTAACAAGCATGGAGAGAGGCAGCTTCATTACATTCACCTATAAATGTATCTGCTAATTCTTCCCCATGTGCCTAGCAGCCTCACTCTTTCTTTTCCTTCCAGGTATAAATTGGCAGAGCAGCAGGTTTCAGTACCATACATAGTCTTATAATCTTCATTAAACTTAGAGTTTAACAAGCTTAGAATTTGGCTAAAGTAGTTGTTAAGATTTGTGGTATCATTTTTTTTTTTTCATCGGGGGGAGGGGGGAAATGATCAAAAGTATGAATCATTAGTTAGTCAGATCTCTCCTTGCTACTTTGTCTGCAAATCATGCCTGCCTTTGAACCCCATTCTACCCCATAAACCATTCTCCATCCCTGGACTCTTGCTGAAATCAACAAATGGTGTGACCTCAAGCAAGCTCCTTCAAACACAACAGACCTTTCCCAGCCTTTAAACATAAGGGGAGTTTCTCTTTAGTATCTGATAGCTTTATCTTTCCAGAACTTCTATGGCCACTTTATACCAAAAGGCCTACAGAAACAATAATTTTGCCAATGAAAAGTAATTCTTTCTCCTCCAGATCTTGTCTCACCACCCCCAGCCCAGAAGTAATGTCTCCACAGAAGAAACATGCTCGTCTCTCTTGTCACCACAAAGACACTTTTTTGAGGAGACACAGATAAGACCATGATGAAATTACTGTCACTGGAGTAAGAGAACTGTACCACTGACCTAAAAATAGAACCTTTTGGGCACAATGAAGGCTTCATTGCAAACACCTGATCGTTATCAACACTGATAGTACCAATGGATATTTTAAACGGCAGAGCAACTTTATTTTCTATGTCACTGCTCCCCTGAGAGTTAATTTGTTATTTCCCATGCAGTGTGAGGGGATTGGTGTGTATAGCTGTCTCCTGGGAGCATCTGTCCACCCATCTGCATGTGTTTGTGACTGACACTGCTTTCTTGGAACTCCAGGCACACAGCAGCCCATGGTGATGTGAGAGGAGGTAGCAGTAGTTAGTGTCAGACTAAAGACAAGGATAAAAGGTTATAGCATGTTCTTTCTTTTCTTACCTTTTAAAACTGTATTAAGCTTCTTATAGAGGAAATAAAAGCTGAGCTGTACTGTTACAGTCTGACCTGCCATTTCAAAATTAGACCTTCTGACACCTCTTGAAAAATATCTAGAAGTGTTTCTATCTATTCAGTTTGTGCTGCATAGCATTTATTTGATTGCAGACACCCTCCTCAAAGGAACTACTAGTTGAAGATTTAATTTATCCCTTTTCTTTATTTTCTGTTTCTGTTGAAATCAATTGGACTTCAAGTTTACTTGGCTTCTGATGTGACTAGAACTAGGACAGGAATTTGGTCAATGATCAAGATCAATGATCAAATTAACTTCTGCCTTCAACTGTGTATTACATGTTTGTCTTATGCTAAAAACTGTGCAAATCTAGAGAGTGAATGACCACACAGATGTGTCTATTGCCATTTGACACACTCAGGTTGTATATCCCAGATATCCACTGCAGACATCCATGGAGCTGGCAGATCTCAGGTAGAAGTTGTACCCAAATGCCTACTGGGACAGGTGTTTGGATGGAGGCCTGGTGGGATTCTCTTTCAAGTCTCAGATGAAATGAGGTCCCCAAGGGTGAGCAGCAAAAGAATTCTCAAGGCTACAAAGCCAGTGCTTAGATGATCCTCAGGCACTTGGCTGGCCAGTGCTGGCACCTGTTTGCAGAGGAGCTAAACCACTTTCACGCTGGCTGGTGTTAGGGACCCAGACATCTACTGAGCATGCAGATATCTACATACAAACCCCTAAAGCTAAACCTGATTTGCACTGCCAGAGATGTAGAAAGCTGCATGTGTCAGCACAGTGGAAATGTTTTAGGCACAGTAGGAAATCTCAAATAGCTATAGATACTTCTGAGTACTGAACCAAAGCTGAAAACATCTAAGGCAAGAACATCTAAGGCAAGAACCTTACAGTAAGATTCACCTAGGCAGAAGCAGATCAGTGAAAAGGCACCCATCTCTCTCTGCAGGCCCACAAATAAGCCCAATACTGCACCATAAATTAATGGAAAAAGTGTGTACCTTCATGCAGTTGTGTAGTGGGAATCAACCGAGGGAGATTTCTGATAGATGCGTGTGACAGAATAATAGAGAGAAGTATGACACTGATTATGGGTATGATTACCATTAGATTTATTGCTGTACAGTATCTAAATATTGCCAGTGCATTACAGCTCCCCAATGTCTGGAATAGATTAATTATGTGAGCATTCAGACAGTTCTTCCTGCAATATCCATCAGGCATTTTTATCTGAGGACAAATCACACTGTCTATCACTGACTTGACCAGACTCTCTTTTGTTGATGTCACAATGTGTCTTCACTCCCACAGATGCTCATGGTCCATAGAACAACCAAGTTCTGTGGTTTAACCCCAGCCAGCAACTAAGCTCCACACAAAGGCTTGCTCACCCCTGCAGTGGAAGTCCAAAATCAAAAATCCTCATAATAGATACTGTGAAGACAGTTAACTCTATCCCAGCCCAAACTACCACAATCAGCAAAATTCTGTGATGCATACCTTGGTCTAAAATTCTTTTTCAGTTTTTTACTGAGTGATTTATGGGTGGGTGTTCTTAACAGAGAAATCAAACAGGATTTTGACCTTAAATTGAAGTGTAAACTCAAGCAGAAATAGTTGCACTGTCGAAACAAATTCAAGTATAAGTAGACTTGTCTTTATATTAGAGATAAGACCTCAGAAATGATGCAGTCATTGGAGGTGCATCCTGCTGCAGAACTAATAGTTCAGTGAAGGATCATTTTCTAAATCCTTCTGTCACAGTGGTTCAAATAATCCAGACCTTTTTAAGATAGAGTGTTTTCGAAAATTCTCAGTGACTTTCAGTCTTTTTTTACTGCTCTAAATCTGACACTTATTCCTGAACACCCTTTTCAATATAGCCTGATTACCCCTGTTTACATTTTCTCATGTTTCTGGCACCCTGTCTCACAGTAATTAGGGTGGTTGCAGCTGGCAGTAGGCATTTCTGCCATGAGCATCCCTAATTCCTGCCATCACCTAACATCTGCTCACTGATATCCTGCTCCTCAGTGTCTTATCTCCAGCTCCATTTATCCTTGGGGTGAACATCTACAAGAAGGTTTTTTTGTCTGCTCTGTTCATATCAAAAAAGTGAATGCATTTATTAACTATGATTTGATCTGACACATGCAACCAAATCCAACTGTTGTTCTGTGCAGCAGGCAGCAC
The DNA here is from genome assembly GCA_025920805.1 of Petroica traversi. Lineage (NCBI taxonomy): Eukaryota > Metazoa > Chordata > Aves > Passeriformes > Petroicidae > Petroica > Petroica traversi. Next base: position 1,401,556 of record JAHLSL010000080.1, on the reverse strand, counting down.
ATTTCTTATTCAAGTGTGTTAATTTACTGCGGTGGTCTGTATTGAAGACAATTTGAAAATGTCATTATAAATTGTTTGTGCCTAATGAGTTTCATTCAAGGCAATTACTATATTAAAATAATACTTTTTAAACAACTTGTTTTCTATATGGAACTTTTTAAGGAAAAACAGAGCACTGATGCTTCAGTTAGACTCTGCTGTGTTTTCTAATTCAGTGATTATAGCTGAGATTTTGCATTTAATATGAAATAATGCCAGTCTAGTGAAGCAACTAAAGCTGAACCAGTTTATCCTGAGCATACACCCCTGACTTTTGATTGCAGTGTGTCACTGAGTCTTGCAGTAAAACTTAAAAGAAATTAATTTTGGCAGTAAGAACCAAGGAGTAGACAACAAAAGCAAAAACAGAAACCTCCAAAAGCTTTGTGTTTCTTCTGCTTCATTCAGAAGACTAAATGAAAGTTTGTTAGTGTAAGAAATGCAGATTATTAAAACAAAACCCCAGTAACTTCATAGCTATACACTAATGATAATGATTGAGATGACTGAAAGCACTTTTGGCTTTGGGGACCCAGGTCAGATGATTACAGTTTAAAACCTAAAGACACTAAAATAAAAAAGTGATCTGTAAACAAACAAACAAACAAACAACAAAAAACCAACAACACCACCAAAAGACAGACAAAGAAAATTTGAAGAGTAGCTTTTGTAACCGACAGAAACCATTAAGACTAATCTAATCCTGAATCCTACACCGGAACAAATGAAAACTGTAGGGACAAAATTGACCTATGCATCTGGAATAGAATCCTTTACAAGGGCAATTTTATTCTCACAAAGGCTTCAATTACTGACAACAATCTTCCCAAAATTGTGCAAAGGCATTCTCTTGTGAAACTTGGCTATGAGGAACTGGGAATACAAGCCTGACTCCTGGATGATGCTTGGTATTAAAATATAACATTATATACATATATGCACACAGTTTATAATTGTTTGGGTTTTTTCCATTCAAAACTTGATACCTCTATAAATTTGAATGATGATTTTTTTCATTCCAAAGCCTAGTTTGGCTGTGACAATTAGTTTTGTCTAAGGAAGGTATGGGACAGTCATAGTTACTGAAATCTTAGCCTGCCATGTAAAATTTGCTCACTTTCCTTCAAAACAGCATAGATTTGGGCAGCCAAATAACTTTCTTAGCAAGTGCCTCCTCACAGATGCAGGCCAATTGATGTATGCTGATCCTTGCAGCACTAATGGATTTGCAAGAGCAGCGTAATATCGGAACTATGGGATGATGGAGATGTAGCAGAAGTGATAGTTTGCCTTTACAAACCAACATTATCAGCAAGGAATAGGCTGAAACCATATATTTCTTCTCATAACCTCTCCCTGAAATGTGCTTCACTGCCAAAATGTGTATTATGAAGATATAATCCAGAAGTATTTTACTCTTGTGGGGTCTGAGATTTTTTTCTTTTTTCTACTCCATTCTTCTCATGGGTTATACTGTAGACAGCTGACTTTGGCAAGCTGATAGACCCCTACCCAGTCACCCTAACTTCTCCTCCATAATGGCATAGGAGGAAAAAAAATAAAATAAAAAAAAACCTCATAGAGCAAGACAAAGACAGGGAAATCCCTAATCAAACACTATCAGGGGAAAACCAGTCTAGACTTGGAGAAAATTTAATTTACTGTCTGTTAAAACAGATTTGGATTGTGACAATCAAAGACAAATTAATACAACACTTCCCCCTACCTCCCTTCCCCAGACTTGAAGTCACTCCTTCATCTCTGACTCTACCTTCCTGCTCTGAGGAGTGTGGGGTGATGGTGGTATGTAGTCAGTCCATAGCAGTTCCTTTCCCTCATGCTCTTGCCCTGCTCCTCCATGGGCTACAGTTCATTTAGTGAATATTCCCTTGGTCTATAATGAGGTTCTCCAAAGGCTGTTGTGTGGGTATCCACTCCACAAGCTGCAGGAAAATCTCTGCCCTGGTGCTTGGAGCACTTCCTCTCTTCCTTCCCTCACCCTGATTTCAGCAGAATTTTCTGACACTTTTTTTTTTCTCATTTTTCCCTCACACTGCTCTGTGGTTCCTCTTTCCCAGAGGAACCACCAGCTTGACTAAGGGGCTGGGCTGTGTCCACTCGGAGATGGTTCATTGGAACCAGCTCCTCACAGAGAAGGTGGTTCCATTGGAACCTCTCCTCAAAGAGCTGCCCCTGCATTCCCCACAGCACCAGCAGCTTGGCAGGGGCACACTTAAATCCAGTGGGAAAAGATAACATTGAGATTAGTCTAGAGAGGAGAAAGACTGAAGCAAGACGGAATAGCAGCCTTCAAATATAGGTTAGAAAATTAGTTCTCTGTGAGGGTTCACGTTGGGTAATTTTGGCCCGAGGTGGAAGAATTGTGAGCGCAGCACTGTTTGTTTAGAACCACAACCATCATGGATACTCAGAAATTCACTTATGAAAGCATGATGTGCATTAGCCTAATTTCTATGAAGATTTGTGATTTTTGTGACTTTTTAGGTGAGTCATGAAATACATATTTGATATTGAGAGGTATACACCACAAGTCTGAACAAATCTGGTTTTATAACTATGATTATGTGAAGTTGGTGAGGCATTGGAAGATTGCCCAGAGAGGTTGTGGGTTCCCCATCCCTGGAGGTGTTCTAATCCATGGGGCTCTGGGTAAACTGGTCCAATGGAAAGTGTCCCTTTTCATGGCAGTGAGGGATGGAACTTGATGAACAAATTTTTTTCCAAGGCAAGATCAGAGAATAGACTTCATGTTGTTTATTCAAGAGTCCTATTTTGACAGGATTTGCTGTCAAAATACTGTCTCATGAGGCTTGTAGAACTGAATGACATTATATCCTCCCTTTTCTGTCTCTATCATTTATCCTTTTCCAAGAATGCTGCCAGCCTCAATAGGAAATAGTTCACATACCATGCAATATAGAAAATGAAGACTGTATCAATTTGAAACAGTTGAGGAAATGCTGCTTAGTTATAATATAAAAGCCACCTTTTCCTTTTCATTCACTGCATGATTATCCCATGTCTAGAATCTGAAAGTATTTCAAACTGACTTCCTTTCTACCCGTCTTTCCATCCCTACCTGCTTCTTTATGAGATGACAGCAAGTTTTCAGTTTTGCTTTTCCCTACTATAGCAAATTATATGGCAAACTCTACTCAAAGTCAGCATCCTATTAGTTATAGGCATCATATGCATCCATAGCAATAGTGATTATTTGTCCAAATACTGGCTAAGGAGACCAAACAAAACAAAACAAAACAAAAAAAAAAACCCCAAAAAACAAAAAAAAAGCTTTTTTTTTTTTTTGTCTTTGTACAGTACTACTTAAAAATGGAGATGTTTACCCAAGCAGTCACTCCACTCTAAAGCAAAGCCATAAACTGTCAATTTTAGAACTATACTAAGTCATGAACATTCAGTAGCCGGCCAGTATCTCATCCACAATCTAAATTTCTCTTTCTTATTTGCGTCTCTTCACTAAATGTCTGGTCAGGTCTAAAGAGACATGTGAGCAACCTTAAAATTCAGTGATAATCTAAATTTGCCATACTCTTCTTGCGTATTTTCCCTAAGTGAGCTAAGCCTCAAAATTTGCAATTTTGTTTACTTAGTTTACTGGCTAAGTTATTTTAATTTATAACTCCCAACATATTTTGACAATGACGTTAGTTCTGCTTATGACACTTAAATTCTACATTTAAAAACTTGCAGAAGAAGCAAGAACGAACTTGTATACATACCCCAAACCTAGATAAATGTGTCAGTGTTCTTATTACGGTAGTGGAAGTTTTACTTCTAGTTACTATCCACTATTTTTGTGGATGTTAAAGCTACAGATTCTTAGTTTTCCGCTATTTTGTTCCTGTCCATGTTGCTGTTACTTGTAAAAGTGGAAAAAGATCGCAATAAGAAAAATCAAACCTTTCACTGGGTGTGGTTTAGGAATGGTGCTCACCAATTCAGTGTCACCTGTAGATCCTCCAAACCATGAGCCGCTCCCTTGCTTCCCTGCTTTTCCCCTCCCTTTTCCCCATGTGGCCAGATAGAATAATTAGAGACAAAAAAGGCAACGACCACAGGTTGAGATATGAAGAATTTACTGGAAACAGCAAAGAGGTGAGAAAACAAACAGCAACAATCCTAATGACAGAAGCTGCAAGAAAAGAAAACAATTTACATAGAAAACTCCCAACAACAGACAATGTCCCCTTGTCACATTTGCTCAACTAGAAGGAACCCCTTCTCCCTGGCAGATAGTCCCTTTTCCCCACCCTCAGCAGTGATGTAGAGTGGTTTTAAATAATCTCTGGCTCCTGGCCATTCCCTCTCCCAGCTATGGCAAAAAATAACCCCCTACTGGCTGGAACCAGGATACACTCTAGCATACCAGTACACTAAAAAGTTTGAAGCCCCACAGATCTGCCTTCCTGTCTCTGCCTGATTTTTCTGCTTTGTCTACCCCCACTGCATAAGCGGAAGGGGAGGTGCATTCTCTTGCGGTTACTTCCATAAATATTGTGCAGTTGCCAGTGTCACAGCAGAGTGGCTATTCTAAACCAGAAATGAACGCTTGCACAGCATAATTCCTAGGGTAATAAACAAACCTTCATGTGTGCAACAGAGATAATAATTACTTATTGTGATTTATTTTTTCTTTGACTTTTCTTAGGCTTTTCAGCAATAAGTAATAGCAGTGAGACCCACAGGGACTTTCAGTTCTTGCTTTCACACAAAAATATTTTTGGTACAGTATTTTTCCCCTTCTGTTTGCAGTTACAGCCACCAGACCTGTCTTGCCCTGGATACTTTCCTCCTTCTCCTTCCTCAGAGTCCCAGAGACACACAGTGAGCAGCACACACAGCCTGGGGCAGCAGGACCATGCAGGGAGCTCACACTCACACTCACAGTGAGCAGCACACACACGGGCACAGGGGAGAAGCAATCACAGCAGCCCAAGGAGCACACAGGGGACACTGTGCAGGTTCCAAGGGTCCCGCCAATCTCTTAGCCTGGAGAGCCCAGCGACAAAGACCCCAAAAAGGCGGCACCCGGCCCTTAAATACCGAAGGGGGCGGGGTTTGCAATAGCCAATAGGGAGAGAGCAGGGGCGGTACAATGCTGATGGATGGGTTGGAGAACCAATGAGAAAGGGCAGGAGGAGGGACCAAGGAGAAGGGGCCAATGGGGCATCGAACTGGGGAGAACATTCCAGAGAAATTCCATATAAGGACAAAAGGAGCGAGAAGGCCAATGGGCCAACTGGGAGAGTGGAATTAAAATAAATGTATATAAGGCCTTGGGGTGTCTTGGGGGAGAACTTTGGGTCACCCTGACTGCGGAGGATCAGACAGCCTGGGGGACTGTGTTACCAGTTGGCTATTTTAGAACCCTGGTCAGCAGGGCCACTGGCCTCCGCACTTCCCAAATTGACAAGTTCTTAATATATTCTGTGGATTAATAAAACAGGCTTATAATGTTCTGTGTTTAAAAAAGAAAATTATCCAAAAAAAAGTTCTTTGCCTGTGAAGGTCAGCTTTACAGTGTTCACTAATTTGTTAATTAAATAATAAAATATGCATGCTTAGAATAGCTGATTCTAAACAGAATAACTGTTCTAAACAGAATAACTATTCTAAAACAGAATAACTGAATACATATAAGTCATGCAAGTAGATAGTTAGGTAGAGATCAATATATTTCAGGCTAGACAAAAATATGCGTTTTTAACTAAAAATAATGAAAATTTCTCCTTCTGTCCGTGATTCCTTCAGGATGAGGTTAGCAAGACACCCCCCATCTTTATTGGTTAGATTCAACAGTCTAAAATGACATATTTTTTCTTTACAATCTGTTTCATGGACCCACTAGAAAACCTTTAAAATCATGTGTAGGCTTTTTAATTAGCTGAGGGTGAGGAGAAAAAAAATGCAATACCTGAAATAGTTTTAGAGATACACAGATTAACATTTTATTTGATTCTCATCTGAAGTTTAGGAAGTTCAGCTGCTATTTATAGATGGGACCAATTCAAAATCTGCAAAAACAACAGAATATTAAGGTAAGGAGTATGTATTATATATAAGGTATGTATTATTTTTCTACATGTCTACATTGAAGGATCTTACTGTATTAATATCTTCCTTCACAGAGAGAAAAAAGAGACATAGCCATATCCATAACTACTAACAACCACTTGAAATCTGCAATACATACACCATAGAAAAAGAACACTGAGAATACTGGGGATATTTTCTTCTACTGCTAAACACGCTGGTGAAAATAATCAGAAAACTCTTTTTGAGTCCACAGAACTATTTTATCCAATCCTTATTCTTTGCCCTGCATTCTTTATTCCGTGTATGGCATAGAAACAAAATGTTATGGAAAGCCTCTATAGGCATAGAAAATTCTTGATAGTTCAGTTTTAATGATATTTTCAGACAGCACAGAGTCAAACACACTATGAGGCACAGGCTATTACAAGCTTTAGCCTATATAGCTCTGGTAGCTACCTCATTGAAGAAGAGCTTCTCATGCTTAAAATTAGTCAAATATTTTCCTTGGCAAGAAATTAATAAGTGGAGTCCTTCAACTTGAGGGGCTCAAGTGGTTTTTGTACTAAGCCCTAAATAACATGGTCCACAATATCTCTTTATGAGCAGGATCTAAGTGCAGGTTAAGAAGGAAGAAGTTGATCACTGTTTGAGAAGGGCATTCATTACCATACTTAGGGGGTCTAATAACAGGCAGTGTGCCTGAATTACTGGCTGATATAATTTTTCAAGTTCTTTTTATTGAAATAGGCACTTGGAAGCAGCGAGTAATGATCTGTAGCATCTCTTATACAGAGAGGTTTTCCTTCACTCAAAGAATCAGTGAATGCGTTCCTCCTTCTGTCTTGTCTTCAGAAGTAGAGACTGAAGAGATAGGCCTCAAACCCCTGCAAGAATTGCGCTTTCAAAATTGCTTTTTTGTCTTTTTCTTCTTTTCATATTTGCATTATTCGCTATTCTTAATGTTTTCATTTAACTAGAGTCTATTTCTTTTTCTTGGTAAAAGCAAATGAATGTTCAGTGAATGCACAAGAGTCATTATAGGAAAAAGTGGATTAAAAAACTCCATCAACTCCCTTTTATTTGATTTTAGAGACACTTAAAGTAAGAGTATACAATCTGCAGTCATTTTCTAGGCATTGTTCCTTGGATTATACTTTTCTTGAGTTATTGAGCTGAAAATGATGACATCCTGATATCTTTGTTGCATTTGTTGCTTTTGTTTCTTTTATTTCTTTGTCACAGGTGTATTTCAAATAGCGTATTCAGCATACCTTCATCATTAGCCATTTTCTAAAGGAATTTATTTGCTATGTTCCATTTGTCAATGGAGCACTGGTTTGGGGTTTTTTTTCTTTCATTAATAATATTTTTGTTGCTCCTTTAATAATTTACTTGTTAACATTTGACATTAACCTCTATTTGAGGAATATAAATTATTCAGGTTTCTTCTCAAGTCAGAAGGCCAAAGTAAGAATTTCCACAGGGTATTTCAGAGAAGGCCTAGAGAAGGTACACTTTTTGGAAGTGGCTAATATATTTATCACAGTATGACTATCTTTCTAAGTGGTATCGCACATATAGCATTCTTCTCTCATAAATATTAAGATATATAAAAAATCAAGTGTAATTTAAAATTCCTAAATGAAAGCATGATTGGTGGAAATTGTATCTTTATATTTGAAATCCCAGATTAGACATGACTTCTTATTTAAAGGTTTAATGAAATGTCATGCAGATGTTTTAACAGTGCTTGGCTAGAAAGCAGAAGTGTATTTTTGAGGACACAATGTGAAGGCATGGCATAGAATCCAATGAATGTTTACTTTCCTGTCTTAATTTGAACATTTCAAAAGCTGGGAAATCACTGAAGACAGAACAGAAGCTATTACAAATAATGGAATGTAATGAACAAATTATATGGGCCTGTCCAGTGTTCAGCCTGATGTCTCTGAATCCTTCACAAATATTTTTATTTGAAATCAATATTGCCATGACACTGCTCATTTTAGACAAAGAAGAGTCTTTAACAGACTTCCATCTGCAGTGAATTAGGCTCCATACCTATTCTTAAAGTAATGGTAACTATCAGTTTTCTATCACAAGTAATTAAAGAGGGTGTAAAGGCACACTACAACCCAAAGGAATTGTTCAGTGTAGCACTGTCAGCATGGATATGTTTTAAATACAACTTGTCAAAGTGGTCCTCAAAGTTAAACTCGGTGATAGAATAGAACTACAAAATCTTTTTTACTCTTTTATACATTCTTATGCATCAATTCTTCCAGTGTAGTGAAAAGCCATATGATTGATTGATCTTACCTCCACCTTGATTCTCAGTTTCCTTTCTTTCCTGGGGCTATTATACATTTCTTGCATATGTTTTAGATGTATTGATATCTGTGCCATTGTCATATTTTATTATTATGTACTAATATAAGAGAAAGCACATTTGGTGCTATTACTAAGTGCTAATAAGTGGAAAAATGAAGTTGAAAAATTAGGCATGCGGAATATGTAGGGACTAGGGGCAAGAAAGAAAATCAATATTTTTAGTGGACCACAGACTAAATAACATATTTAAAACATTGTATTTTAATCGCTGTGTTTAGTTGACCTGGGCCTTGCTGAGAGGGGGTACTCCCCCTCCCAAAATCTGTCATGGTTAGGTTCGACATACCTTCCCAAAACACATAACAAGCTTATTAAAAAAAAATCCCACTACTTTCCATTAAGTAACTGAAATATTGGCTTTTCCTAATATCACCTCCCCATCTAGCATAAAAAAGTTTCACTTCAAATTATTACGTAGCTCTGCACATAGAAAGCAAAGTAAAGGATGTAATAATTATAAAAGATCTGTGTTTGAAATATCTACTTACAAATTTCCAAATGGACCAAATTTCTGAACCTTTAATTCTGGATTTATGAAAGTATGTGTTCGTGCTTCAAAGTCTTATGGTCATGCCTTTGATAACAGAACTGAGCATTTCTTTCATTTTTACATTTTCATGCTAAAATTAAAGCTTTGAAGATTTTGTGAATGATTAACGTGTAAGTGTTCCTCTTAATTGCAATTCCAGATGAAATTGAATAAATTCCAAGTTGTTTATGATAACTGAAAACTTCAGGAACTGTGTTAAAACAAAGAAATTGAACAAAGTATTTCAGTGCACATGTGACATGTCCAAACCCCTTGGCCAGGACTTTAGATGGGTTAAATCAGAAAAAAAACCCCACATTCTTAAACTCATAGGTGCTTAGCTAATTAATGATCTTCTACTACAGTACCTTTTATGTTTATTCATTCATTTTGAACTTGCCAAAAATCACTGGACAAAAAAAAGTAGTATAGTTATACATATGATGTCTGATCTATTTTGAAGCAGATCTGACTTTCATCAGTCATTATCAATCACAATATGTCATTCTATTCCTGATTAGAAGTCAAATCTTCAGTATAATGAAAAATGATGAGCTTTTGTCACTCTTTTTTTTTTTTTTCCTGCATGAAACAAACCTTGTTTTCTTGATGTTTTGGTTTGTTTTCTTCCACACTGAGCTTAAAAACGCTTGCTTATTTATTGCTGCCTGGACTTTCAGGCAATGCCATAAGTGATGGCAGTCAACATTTACCATATTAGTCTCAGTGTCTTAGCCTCAAAGCTATTGACTTTTCTGAGGCAGGAATCTTTATCTTTCATTAAAATACAATGACATGACACTGTAAAGCAAACACACACACTGCTAGTTAAATTCTCAGTTAATATCAAAACTAACACTTCTATGAAACAGTTTTATATATACGGCTTACTTTTATCAGGAGTCCTTATTTTAAAGAAATCAAGCCAGGACATCTGTTTTTACACTTTATTATTTCTCATTACTTAGGGTGGGCTTTTTGTCTGTAGTTGCCTAAGAGTTTTAAACACTTATCATCTGAACAAGCAAATAGAAATAGAAGGGACTTGACATATATAAAAGGTTTCAAAATTGTGTTCCTTCCTATTTCAATTCAGTTTGACCTAACCAAATTGAAATGAAATTCACTTATTTCCACAGAGTGGAAGAAAATCCCGTTTGTAGATTTTGGTGAATGAAAGTGCGTCTAAACACTATACATACCTATCTGGAAAATTATTATGGTATGGTTTGTATGGTGAAATATTGTATTTCATGTTATTCATTGTTCTTGCTGAAAAAAATATCATTATGCAGAACTAAGTAATACAATAGATAATAACAATAAATTGCAAACTAATAACAATAGCACTCATAAATTAAAGTGAAGCATAGATTAATATTTTGTATATGTTAAACCCATGCTTTAGCAAAAATACCTGGTAAACTCAGGCCAAAATCCATGAGAAGTCCCAATTTTAAATTCTGGTGCAGCTGTTCTTCTCAATTGTTCTCTGCCCCTCTATGAGAAGGATTGAAACAAAATTGTGAAAACTCATTTCAGAGATATTAACAGAGCAATATTTAATAGTTAATTGCTACTGATATCTCAGTAAGAAGTCCATTTTTAAAAAGTTATATTCATTAGATATAAAACTTCCTCTGATAAACTGTTTTCCAAGGAAACACACACACACTTTTATTTTGCATTTGAAGAGTTTTTTCATTGGATAATACACTATCAATATTACTTTCATTTATGTAAGTCTTGGAGATGTGGGTTGACTCAAAAAGAAAATTGGCATGGGAAGGATGACAAGGAATAACACATAACAGCTTGGCTGGAAGCTTAGAGCAGGCATAAGTTAGATAGAAGGACTTGAGAGAAGCAGAAGCAAACTGCAAAGCAAAAGCTGTGATGGAACAAGCCCCTATCAGGAAAGGATACAGTATCTTTTCCTGGTTCAAGGAGTGAACAATCAAAAGCTGTTTCTGTGTCCTTGGTAGTAATTTTATGACTAGTTGGATGAAAATGCTTGAATCCATTTGCTTTCTTCCTTCAATCAGCTGAACAAATCACTTCTGTTTTTCACAGTCAGCTTGGGTTCTCTTAATCAAAGTCTACCATCAATATTTCCCCATTATATGTAGCACATGAAACTGTGTGGTTGCTGATTTGGGCTAATTCTAAAATGTCTGGTTTGTAAACACGAAACCATTCAGAGAATGCTGTTTGGTTATGAATAATTCAATACACCATGGTTTAGTCTTCACATTATCTACAAATTTTCATGAGGAGAACTCTATAAATCCTAGTAGTCAGTAGTCATTTGTAGAGATGAGCAGCAGTTTTTTTCTGAAAAACCTTATCTGGGATCAAACTCTCAAATAGTTTAAATAAGATGATCAATTTCAATGTGTGTAGAGTCAGGTTAAAATCCATCAACAACAACAAAAAAAAAAAGCATTTAAGCAAACTGTAATGAAAACATATTTATTCATCCGAATTCCACAATCAATAATCCTTTAATCTTCTGTACAACAATGTAGTTCAGCACATTCTTCTCCATCACTATATTTTTCTCCAAGGTGAGTATGAGAGTTTAATCCAAACTCTTGTAAGTGCTGGAGGTATGACCCTTATGCCACATATATCCAAGTCAGAGTGAATCAGGAACCAGAAGCTGCATCTTTGCAATACAAGTCTGGGCTAAAATAGTGTGTTCTACATTGCAACTGCTTGTGTGAGAGCTAGGGACTAAAGGCAGATTCCTTATGCAACAGCTGTAGTCCCCAGACACTTCTCATTTCTATCTCAGTTTTTTGCTGCCTTGAAAAGAAAAAGAAAAATCAAAAAAGCCACATAATGGCTAAAGTATGCAGCAGTTCAACTAGTAGACCCTATGCTATCGTAATTAGTGCTGTCTCCAGGTAACCAATCCCTAAGAATATAAATCCAGACCAGGAGTGAAAAGCAATTCCAAAGAAAAACTAGCAATCCTTTGAGCTGCAGAAGTCTATTCTCTCACAGATTTGAGTCCTGTACAAACTTAAATATATCTATAAAGGTGTTAACTGACACTGACAACTCTTCTTGATGCTGAAACATTTGTAACACCTTTGCACATATTACAGTATTTGAAGGACAGTCAAGAAAAATCTCCATTACCTTTTCTTCCATGGATTCACTCATTAGGTTCATTGACAAAGCCACTCTCTTTTCACCTAAGGCATTTCCATTTTGATAAAATTTTTGAGTTCTTAGTAACACTGAGATTTTTACTTATCTGTTTTATTTCAGAGATTTTGACCATGGGATGGGAGGGAGAGGAAATAGTCATATGAATATGAAATAAAGAGCCACTCGCAGAAACACACATTCATGAAAAATTATCATAACTTTGCAGCTTTTAGAAAGAAAACTATACTGAGAATTTCTTCCCTATGATTTTACAGCTAAAGCCAGGTTATAACTTGCTGTAACACATCAGAAAATTAGTCTGTGATCAGTTGAAATTTCCTGTGAACAGCCTGTCTAGTACCTCCCTTCTGTGTGAATCTGACTTTTGAACTAATATTCAGCATTTTTTACACTCGAGTTATTTGAACTACTGTATTTAGTTGGTGTGGCCAGGTTTTGGTAGTGGAGGGGCTAAAGGGGCGACTTCCATGAGAACCTGCTGGAACCACATCCAGCAGAGCCAGTGCCAAGCAACTTCAGGATGGACCTGCTGCTGGCCAAGGCTCAGCCTATCCAAAATGATAGTTACTCCTCTGTAATAGTTTATGTAAATGTTTAAAAAGGAAGGAAGTTTATTGCATGGATTAATTGCAGCTGGAGAACACAGGGAGGGAATATGTGAGAGAAGCAGCTCTGCAGACACCAAAGACAGTGGAATAGGAGGGGTAGGAGGTGGTCCTGGCACCAGAGCTGACATTTATTCCCCTGCAGCCCGTGGTGCAGGTAGTGGTGAGTCAGCTGTGCTCCAAGCCAATGTAAATCCATGGGGATGCAGAGATCCATCTACAGTAGCTGAAGGAGGCCCACATTGGAGCAGGTTTCCTAGGTAGGGGAATCTGGTTATCCGGTGGGGAACCCACATTGGAATAGCCTGTGCCTGAATGATTGTTCCCCGTGGAAGAGGGATCCACATTGCAGCAGTTTGCAGGGAACTGTTGCTCATGAGATGGACTCATGTTGGAGAAGTTCATGGAGAATTGTCTCCCGTGGGAGGGACTCCACCCTGGAGCAGGGGTACTCCTCTCCCTGAGCAGTGGGAGAAACCACAGGTGATGAGCTGACCATAACCCCATTCCATCTCCCTGCACCACTGCAGGAGGAGATAGAGCTGAAAAGGAGGGACGGGTGGAGGGAAGGTGTTTTTAAGATTTGTGGTTACTTATCAGTATATTTCACTTGTTTTGTTAGTAATAAATTCCATTAATATCCCCAAGATGAGTCTGTTTTGCCTGTGTTTGTATTTAGTGAGTGATCTCTGCCATGCCTTATCTCAACTGATGCTCTTTTTGTTATATTTTCTCTCCCCTGTCCACTTGTGGAAAGGAGGATGCAGTGATTGTGGTGGGTGCCTGGCATTCAACGAGGGTCAGTCCACTGGAACTACTCTTAATCAATTTTTAAGCATAGATACAGACCTATAACTCTTGTTATGATGATGACAAAAATTATGTTTGTCAAACACATATTGATGTTGATGCATGCTCATTATACTATTTTAATTTCACCTAGAGCTTTTGAACTCAATTTTTCTTTTATTATTTTTAACCTGATTCCAGTTTTTGCCTCATTTTTCATGTTCATAGTGTTCCATCCCAAAATATTCCATGCACATAAAGAGGAATTTTTGAATGTTTAGAAGAAGCAGATTTAATCTTTTGTCTTTGGTAATTTTTGCTTAAAATGTAAGTATTGTTATGTATGTAAATATGCTAAGTATTTATGGGAAATTAAGTGGTCAGATATCTGCAAGTAATTGTTCAGTACTCATAAGCATTTTTTTATAAGACTAAACTATCATTTAACCGCATTTAGAGCATATTAAATGTATTACTGCAATTTAGTCAAGCACATTCTTCAACATTTCCCATAGTGATGCTTTCATGGAGTGAAAATAATGAATATCAAAGGACTTTTTAATTTAGCTAAGAAAAGTGTAAGAAAAAACAATATCTGGAGTTTAAAGTCATAAAGTCATAAATTTGGCGTGACACTTTAATAATTGATCAGTTATTTGGAGTGATAGATTCCTCACCTCTTGAAAGAAAGTCTTGCTTCATAACAACACAGGCTGTTGCATTCACTGCAAGAGTAACTGGGTTAAATTAGAGTGCCTGTGATATAGATGAGGTCACACTTTATAATTTAATGGTCTTTGGTGGATTTAAGGTGGAAATTTCTCTAACATGCAGATATTTTAAAATGCTTTGAACTACAAAGTAATACAGTGGCATAATTTCTGTAGATATAATAAATAACAACTACACATTTAGTGTATTAATAAAAGATTTGTGTACACTGTTTTGCTTAGATATTTTCCTCATCAGTGTTTGCTCTGCATAGGCAATACTTATCTCCTTTGTATGTTTTTGCCTCTCACAAGTGCATCAATGTCATTTCAGTTAGTAGGATAATAACACTGGCACTGTGGAAGCACAGCATCTCAGTCCTTGATTAATGCAACATGCTCATTAGGATTCTTTCTTTTTTCCTCTTTTTATTTTTTTTTCCGTTTTGGCTCTAGGACTGTCAAATCTCTCACTTTGATCTTCACTAAATTCACTTCAAAAGCTTTCTAAAAGTTCTATTAAAACATTTTAAACTTATCAGAAGGATTTCTCTTTCAGTAATGTCATTAATCCTAGTCAGAATTTATTTACACTATTCACAATTTCAAAAATATGTCAGTTGAAGAAAATGAAATAACACCCATTTAATTATAATCTAGGTTGTGAGATGCCAGAGTTGGTTAACCCTTAATGGGTGCATAGAGTTTTTATAGAATATGTTAATTAGCAAACTACAAAGCTCAAAAGTTTTACCTCTGCACAAATGTGCAATATGTCAGATCTAAAAAGATCCTGAAAGCAAGCTATGGAAATTTTTTATTCCTTTCACTTTATGGCAAATTAAGATAAGGATTCATATCCAGGCCTTTTTCCTCATGGACTCTTCTTAGGGTTTTTCCTTGCAAGTTGTCTGTTAGTATTGTAGAAAAGCATGTATTGCCAGTATAAAACAAGATCTGTACTGCTTCACTAATGCATTATGATTTCTGGATGATATTCAGCTGGTGACTTGAATGGAGTGTAGGAGAATTTAAATGTAAACAGAAATTTGATTCTAAATAAAAATACATTCAGCAGGCTAGTGTCTTAATGCAATCTGAGAGAAATAGCAATCATAAAAAAAGAATGCAGAGGTTGGAAATGAAATCTGACAGTTCAGGTGTATTACGGATAAAGCAGAGACTAGTATTCCAGTCTTTACTTTTGCATTTTTACATTATTAGATTTTACATCTACATTTTTATACTGTATGGATGGTATGAGTGTGAGTTTAAATAAGATGACTTACAATTCGAGTGCTAGAAAGAAAATTTAGTGAAAAGAATTATTTTGATCAATGGTGAAGCTACACCATTCATATTATGTATAGAAAGAAAGGATTGCAGAAAATACCTTAGTTCACTCTTTAATTTTTTCTGCCAGTGGGAAGTTTTAACAATTGCAAGTTTGTTAGCCTGAGCTGGAGATGAACATGTCTGTAAGCAGTCATACATAAGATCTTTGACAAATAGTTTCACTGCATTTCAATAATGATTCCTCTTCAAGATCTGACTGCTTTACAATGAATCATGTTCTCTGACCATAGGATATAATATTCTATCTGTGTGGTTTGTGTGTGAACATCCTTCAAAAAAAGGGAACATAATCAGAATAAGCCATCTGTAATTAACTAAAGATTGCAATGAAAGGATCTGGTTCTATGGATTTAATGGTTTTCCTTTTGGCTTATTGTTTAAATAATATGATCAGAAATTCCAGTAGAATGCACTCCCAATACATGGAAGTGCTGCTTTTCTTTAACAAATACATGTGGATTGAGTGTGGTGGGCTTATACAGAGAATGAGTCCCTTTTATTGGTAAGGTTTTGCCATCTGTTCTAATGATTTATTCATACTAAGAAAGAAGCAGGTGAAACTCCAGAATGGAGATAAATAGCAATGGATATGCAATGAATTGGGCTGTGATTGTGCAAATGAGTTCAATGTTAACACTAATGTTCAGCCAATTGCTATCATTCAAGTGGCATCTTCATCAGCCATTATGTGGTCTTGAGATGCAAAATATTAGATATAATGAAGAAGATCTATTTCTAGGCAGCCAATGATTTCTATCCTGTATTCAGATATCCATCCCTTATTATTAAGAGTGCTATAAAATATTTATGTATATTTTTGTCTTTCACATGTAGCAAAAATTTAAGGACAAGTTTTGATGAGAGATCTCTGTATCAAAGATTTCTGGAAGATGTGAGATTTTAAAAGAGTTTTTCCCTGTTTGTAGGTCTGTTTTACTGAGTCATCTTCCTCCATATGGGTCTCAACCCATATGGAACTAAGTGTCCAAAACCCTAGAGTTTGGAATTTTTCCATAAACTTCAGTGTAACAAACTTCATGAATTTTATTTGATTGTGTAGAGGCTTGGGATGGGATAGAGTTCATATTGGGCTGTGTTTTGGATTTGTGCTGGAAATTGTTGCTATCACAGGGTTGTTTTAGTCACCGCTGAGCAGGGCTCACACAGAGCCAAGGCCTTTTCTTCTCATCCCACCCCCACCAGAGAGGAGGCTAGGGGTGCACATGGAGCTGGAAGGGGACACAGATGGGACAACTGACCCCAGATGATCACAGGAATATTCGATGCCATACAATATTCAATGTATAAATCTGGACAGAAGAACGGGGAGGGGACCATTCAGAGGGATGACATTTGTCTTCCCAAGTCACTGTTACATGATGGGCACTGCTTTTTTGAGAAACCTGCCTGACCACGGGAAGCCGTGACTGAATTTCTTGTTTTCATGGATATGAGTGTCACCACATGTATGTAACAAAGGTTTTAACAAAACAAAAACCAACAAAACAAAACAAAACAAAACAAGAAGTAAAACAGATGTGCAAAACAAATAAACAGTCCATCAGTAGATATTAAAAAAATGTAATAATCATACACATTGAGACTTAAAAACTTTCCGTACTGATTTTTTCTTCTCAATTACAGCATGTAAAAGGCTATGCTATTTCTGAGGTAAGGAAATCATGCCAGAGATTGAAATGTTAGCTATAATTTTTCATAGGTGGCGTGTTATAAAAATAAGCAGCTTTCTTGAAAAGCTCTGGGAATCAGACTACATTGAAAAATAATGCTTTTGTAAGTTCATACTTTTTGCTTGGCACCTGTGGGAGCTAGAAATATGTATTGCATTCTTGCAAATTATGATAGACCTTGGTGGTCCCATGAGCAGTGGATTCAGAGTTCTGTGTATTGGTTTGACATGACTTAGAAATCCATTCTATGTCTTCACAGGGAAAGTTACATTTTAGCAAATATATTGCAGTCAAAACTTCAATACAGCTGAGAAGGGAACACTCATTATACATATTGTTCATCTATCTAAAATTTTAATGGTCTAATCATAATACAAAAGTTTGTGTTATTTATGCATATGAACTTGTATTTATTTGTGATAAAATCTTGTATTTATAGTATGTTAAAACTAATGCTTAGAAACTTGCTAGCAGCTCTTCTCTTTCTCTGGTATAATGGTCAACCTTCCTATTTTTCCCTGCATTTTGACAGCTTCAGATTTCCTTAAGGAACTTATAACAGCTTATCAGTATCTTGAGTTTCCAAGTAAAGGACTGTGATATTTCCTACACAGTGTTGATTCCATCTAGATTTTTTCCTTTTCTCTTTTTCTTTTCTTTTTTTTTTTTTTAATCTTCTTAAAACATAAATTGCATGCCTTAATCTCCATTTATTTCCATCTTAAGTATGGCTATCTTCAGCCATTACCTACTGAAGTTATGTAATAGGCTTCCCCAGCACTGATAAACATCAATGTAATTATGTTTCCCTGGGCTGATGTTCACTATTCACTCACAACATGGATTTGTTATAGCTTTATAGTATGTAATCTTCACAATTAAAGAAATTGGACAATAATAACCTGACTTGAAAGCTGTTGCCATAACTAATACAAGGTAAAATGAGCTCCAGACTGCCAAGTCGGTACAAAATCTGTGGACTCTTATTTGCTGTAATGAAATGGCATTTAATAGAATACAGATGGCTTTGCTAACAAATAATCAACCATTTTGAAGACTAATTATGATCCACTACAAAAGTAATGGTAATTAAATCTGGTTTAGCTTTCCTAGAAATTTTTCTATGTTGATCCTCACCTATTAATATTAAGTAGTAATTCAGAATGTGTCTATTAGCATATATTAGAAGACAAATTTGTAAGATATCTTCTAGTTTTCATTCTGGTGTTTGGAGCATTCAAAATGTCATGTTCAAAGTCACTAGAAAAAGTATTTAATTGTTAGAGTTTTTGATTCATTGAACCATAATTGTAGCATAATTGTCTATACTGTTTCACACCTCTTTTCAGGAAAACATAAATGCTTTAAAGAAGCAATATCTCTAACTTCTCAGTAGATGATGATTATTTGATAATGGAAATTATTTAATTATTGGAAAAATGTCTTCCCTAATATTTAAGGTGCATTTTTCTTTTCTTAATTTCATCTCTTCATCCTAGTTTTAGCTTCTGCCACAACATACCAAATGAATTACTTCAGAATATTTATCATCCTTGAGTATTTTATTACTATTATTATTATTATTATTATTATTACTATTTATGATCTACACAATGATTGTAATTTAGCCACAGTATTCGTCACATCTTCTCATTAATCTGCCACATGCTGTAAGCCATGAATGAGAGACAACAATTGGTGAAAGAAAAATCAAGATTCAAATATTTCAAAATGTTTTCTCTGTATATATGGTGTTTTTCTTTTTGTTTTTTTTTTTTTTCTTTTTTTTGCTTTTAACTCCTGCGTTGTTTCTTCTTACTTGGTGTTGAAATGACATATTCAATTCTGACTGAAAATTCACATCTTACTTATCCTTCTTTTTCATAAAAAACAGAACGATGTAACAGGCAGAGAGGCAAACGTTTTGTATAAAGAGAGAACTGGGTTACTGAACAAAAGTGAGAGCTGATGAAAAAAGTTGCATACGCCTAACTTACAAAGAGCAGTATCCTCTGGAAAACAGACTACTGGCTAACAAAGAGGAAGTGGATAATAGTGTCAAAGCAACAAAACTTTGCCACATACCTTGAAAAATGTGCAGGATAACAGGAATTTAAAAATGGAAAGTTAATTTTGGGTTTAAATTGCAGACAGAAATAAGTTCTATCAAACAAAACCTGAACATAAGCTGCATGTTCCCCATCATGTTTCACACAGCAGAGCGGACAAAGAAGCTCAGGGCATCATTTTACTCCCTGTTTCCTTTGCCTTATCCTAAAATTTGTATAGTTAGTGGCAAGAAGTGGCAGAACATAATTTCATACCTGAAAGGAGTGTCTACAGGTTTTTTGAGCCAGGGTTGATCTTTACATTGTTCAGTACACTGGGAATGTCCAAGTGATCAAAATGGAGCCCTGGATGAGATCCACAGGCTGTGGCAGAGGAGGAGCAGGGGAATGCAGTGCTGTTTAGGCCAGCACTTCTATTAAATAAATTGTTAATCAAGCGCCATCCTTACTGGATTGAATAACGCTCAGTCTAATGAAGTTCTGATGGCTGTTTCGCCCTCCAGGTGCACCAGGCAATAAAAATATGTCTTAAAGGAGTAATATACATAGAACATAAAGAGAGAGGTAAGTAAAGACCTTGAATTGACAGTCTCATGTAGCAAAGCAAGAAGTAAATTTCACTAGAAGATAATTGATTCTTCAGGGACCTTTACCTGTCAAATTCAATAGTTGGCTGGAAAATGCGGCTGCTTTTTAAAGGTGCAACTGAAAGAAACAGAGGGAAAGACATATTCCTATAATTTGTCCTTTTATTATGCAATAGGGTTTTTTTCAGTAAGATTAAGCTATGTTGAACCAGATGTCCCGTGGTATTTAAATACTCTGTGGCTAAACTAAACCCCAAATTGCTGTTTATAATACATAGGATTCTGAGTTCTCGTAAATGAGTATGGCTTATTAAACAAAGAAAATGCTAGAATAATCTAAACAATGAACAGCCATACAGCTGCATTCTTGTACCTTTTCAGCATACTAAAAAAGTGGCATAATAAAAAATAGACAAGCCAAAATTCACTTCAGCATGGAATTGAAAGAGTTAAGAGGCTGCTTCTAAACCATTAAGAGTATGAGCATTTTGAGAGTAAAGGTTCCCTGCGGATGTCTCCCAGCATGTCTCAGACCACACTTGGGATTAGAGCATTGAAGAACTTGGAGGAACTTTCCTCTGCTGATTTCAGTCTGCATGTAGGGACTGACAGGACTATACAACAACTCTGCCCCTCTGGGCCTTAAATTCTAATGCTCTCAGTATTTTAGTCTCTGCAGGAGATGAGGGGAAATGCATCTCTCTTTTTCTTCTGCTCCTGTCCTTATCTCTTTTTTTGATGCAGAATTTTTCATATTTCATAACAGGCCTCAAGCAAATATTATTTTCCATTACATTATAGCACAATTTATATATAATTTTCAATAATTACAGTTGCAGTATTAAAGTATTACATATTTTAATCACTTAAAAATATTAACAAAGTATTTCCAAGCCTTTAAAAAGTATGATTTATCATAGTATAAAGGAAATTAAGCTGGAAGAAAATTGCTTACTGCTGATGTCAAGTAATTCCTCTTAAACTATTTTAATAAAACACCTAAAAAAATAAATTCCAAATGAAAATAGATCTTAAGAGACATTTCAGTTTTCTGTGAGATTCTCTCTGACCCATGGGGAATTTTTTTCCCAAACTCATTTGGAAGCACTAAAGGTAGATGAGAGCTCAGACCTTTCTAGGCTCTGTTAAATCTTTTGTTATTTATGAAATGTTAAAAAATAGTAGCTTAAATTTCCCAATGTGTAGAAGTAAATGACCTGAGTTTATTTGTTTATAACTGCAACTTTAGAATGATGCTTGACTTTTTCAATTTGAGGAGAAGGCATTGCAAGATTGCTGAGATAAAATAAGGCCTTTTAAAAAATCTCTTCTTTTTTAAAATTACATTACATTGGGATAAATATATGGAAGAGAACCACGTTCGCTGCAAAAACATCTTCATGTAGTCTAAGAAAAGCTAGAGGTTTATTCCCAGGCTGAAAAAATGAGGTATACTTTCTTAATGGAATGTAAAAATCCTTCTCTGGAATGAGCCTTCTGCATTCTTTCAAACATGAATTCAATTTAGTATTCCTGAGAGTTCTTCCATGTTACCACCTCAAGTTCCAGATACGCACCTTGCTCTGTAGCAAGTCTTCTTACAGTGTCTAGAGTAATTGTGTTTTGTGTTATTCATCTGCCGCTACTGAAATCAATGAAAGAAGATTTTGTTTGTTGGCCCACAGCTGTAATGTCATTATTAATTTCTCTGTAGTACCCTATTTGAATCAATAAGGGGCCAAGAGGTCTTGACAAGATATATTTTTTCTAATATTGATCTTGATGACCAAGCTAGTGCCCTCAAGTCTAACCATTGATTCTAAGAGACAGAACTTTCAAGCTGGAGGCCAACTTTGTGCTATTAAACACATCAGAATATGTAATTAAAGAAAATGTCGCACTGTCATATTTTTCATCGCAAGCAAAAGGAATTTTTCCACATACATTAAGCATAACATAAACTGCAGAGATACAATGGAGATAAGTACCCTGAATTTAATTACTGTTTTTATAGACTACATTCAAATTTGAATCAGATTCACTAGCATTCCCCTATATATGGAAGTTAATGTCCTCCTATTTTTCTTTAATTAAAAATTTTAAGAAAGTATTTTATTGGGTTGGTTTTGCTTTCATTCCCTGACCATATCTTCAATTAATTTTTTGGGAGTCTTAATCTGAATACATTTTTTCACAAATACACCCATTTCAGCTGACCTGTATTTATCAGTCAAGTAATTGTTGACATCTCTCTATTCATTTCAATGTAAAATAACTTGAATCAAAACATGCAAAATATGTTCAGAGCTGTTGACTAAACATGAATATCTAAGAGAGCGAAAGAATGAGCTACCTGAAACTCAAGAACAATTTTTTTACTTATCTTGGGACACCACAGAATTTGTTCCCTAAACATGCATTATGAATGAATGAGTGCAAAGATATCTGCTGGCTTTTAGGAAGATGAGAGCCACATACAGTTTAAGGTATATTTAATATAGCTAGCATAATTTTTAGAAAAAAAATATTAATTTATGACAAAAGCCTGATTTATAGTTAAATTCCAAAGACAGAAAACTGATTTCTAGTCATTTGATAACATTATTGTGATGAAGCCTTCTGATTCTGTGATTATGTATATTATGGGATTAGGTTCTAAATTATGGCTGATGTATTATATACTGTAAGGAACCCAGGAAAAAGAGTTGTTATCTCAGAAAACTTGTTGTTTAAATTAAGGGAGAAAACAAACACAAGTAAGGACAAGATTTGCAGGGATGTTTAGGAGTCATATTAAAAATTAGCACTAAAGGGAGATGATCTATGCCAATCTCCTGCTTAAATAAGGACTAACAAGTTTCTCTATACTGTACAGTGCTGAACTAAAAATTAATAGAAATCACCAAATATTGATACAATAGGTCTTGAAGTCTGAAGATACTTGCCACACAAGTACTGCACTTTGTAATTCAGTAGTCAAGCTGGAGATGACAGGCCCATAGATGTCAACCTGTCTTGATTTGCCTGAGGTCACACAAGTTCTCCTTGACAGAACAGGAAATTTAAGAAGTAATTCTTACCCCAAAGGCTTTTCTATCCAAAACTCATTAATTGCATTTCAAATTTCAGCTTTACTTGGTTTAGCTTTCATAGGAATTACACTGAAGTATCTTTGTTTCATAAGCTAGTAGAATTTTTTTTGCAAATATTTCTTAAGTGTTATTTTCATTACATTGTTTTACAATACCATTATTCAGTTTGTAAGAATATCCTCAAGGTTTTCCCCAGCAGAATTTCTGTCTGAAAACACATATTACAGTAGAATTCTAGATTGTTTATGAAAATATTAAAATGAATTAGTTCATTAGCTAATCCACAAAAACTTCTAGAGTATATTCATTTTATTATGTAATGAATACTTGAGTCTATATGACATAAAGAGAAATGGAAAAAGAATAGGTATATTAACAGAAAAATCTGCAAGAAATATATCTGGTTTGCTACAAGGATTTGCCGTTGCTATAGAAAGGCACTGGGACTGCATTTAGGCTTTCAAAGTTTCCAGTTTTAAATGCTTTTACTTTCTGCTTTTACTTGCATTTTCTTTGTCTTTGCAAAGCTTTGCCTATGGCACTTAATGTGCCAGTTTTTAGGCCAAAGGAAGCTGCAAATTTTCAAGAAAATTGAAGAAAATAAGCATTATAAGTTGTTAAGATTTCACCTAACTGGAATCCTTAAATAAAATGTTTTCTTAAGACAAGAAAAAGGTCATCCGTTTGTGACCCAGGATCATTCACTGAGTCAGCCCCCAGCTGTTGTTAGCTACCTTGGAACCTGTGTGGTACCATGGTTTATGTACCAGTTGTTGCAATACTGAAAATTCATATAATACCATTAAGGGAGTTTTGTGATAACAAACACCACATTTACTGAAACAATAGTGATTTTAGAGTAATACTGATTAATAGAAAGAGTCACAGCTACATTTGTTTAGATGAAAAGTGTTCTCTAAAGCAAGTTCATTTTTTCTGGTGATTAATGGTTATTCTGGAATTTATAGAGAGACCTGCATGGAAAATACTTTATTATAATTTTTTTTTTTTACATTACTAATTTTCAGTTGAGAAGGAGATGTAAGATTTTTGTGCCAACATAAGCAAAGACATAAACAAATTCTATACTGCTCTCTTTGTAACTGATACATTGTCTACATAAATCCAAATTATTTTAATTTTTCATGACAAGTTGCTTTCTCATTTATAAAAGAGAAAAAGAGATGTGTGCTTATTCTATGCAACAATGAGAGATCAATAACTTTTTAGAATTAAAGACAAGCATGCATATATGGAACAATAATTTGCTAAGGTGGTTTCCAACTATTTTGTCTAATGATAGATGCATTACAGTTTTGCATGCTGGAATTAATATACAGCAAATATTGGTATTACTTGCATAAATTTTTAATTGTTGCATCTTTGAGAGTATTTTCATAAAATTGTTTATTCTTTCTGCAGTATTTTCTTTAATGTTCTTGTGCCAAACTTCAGTAGAAAATTCCCCAAGAGCAATAATCAAACGCATTGGAAGTTATTTCCTCCACCCTCAAACATATTCAAAACTAAATCTGACTTATATCTCTATTCACCTTTCTTATCAAAGTCAAAATAAAAATTTTGAAATTTTTGTGCCTGTGTATCTAGAGTAAGAGGATATAATTTTTAAAAGCCAGTCAATCTGTCATTCAAAAAGGAGAAACTGGTTAAAGAAGCAAGTCCTTTCAAGAGGGCTATAACTCAAATTTTGAGAAGATGACCTGCTGCTGCTGGTGGTTTGACTCTTTAAATTAATATATGTACTTTTCAGTCTGCTAATGTGACTCAACTTGTTGTACAGGAAAGTGTTATAAATATTGATGATAATTGCTAAACATTATACTGTGTTCCATAATAGTAGCTAAGCTACTCAGAAGATAATTCTCTTTCTTGGGAAATGTCAAGCCACTGTAAGACATTTTCTGTTCAGGGGAGGAAAGGGGGATGGAAAAGTGAAAGAGGAAACAGAAAAAGAAAGGGAAGAAAAAGAAAGGAAAAAGGGAACACAACAAAATTTTGATTCAAAGTACTAGTGCAGTTTTGATGCAAAACTTCCTTCTTTGTGTTTGTGTTAGATCTAAAATGTGGTTTAGGTACGTACTAAACATATTTCAAGGACATAAGATGGGAAATTCCTCTTCAAGAGTGCACCAAAGGCTCTCAAGCTCCTGAAACTGATTTTAAACTGAAGGAAGGCAGGTTTAGATTAGATATTAGGAAGAAATTCTTTACTCAGAATGTGGCGAAGCATTGAACAGGTTGCCCAGAGGTGAATGCCTGATCCTTGGAAGTGTTCAAGGCCAGGCTTTTTGGAACTCTGATCTAGTGTGTTGCATTCCTGCCCATGGCAGAGGGGTTGAATTAAGTGGTCTTTAAGGTCCCTTCCAACTGAAACCCATGTGTGATTCTATGAACGTTCAGTACAGACTAACCTACCCATAGTAAACTCCATGGGCCATATGTATCTTGTAGGGAACTGATCTAACTCTTGGTTATACTGATCTCATCATGCTGTGCTGAATGTAGATTGCTCCCTAATTTGCCTTTGCTAATCCTAGGGAAGACTGAAAAAAAATATTCTAAGCTGATTGTATTTTTTGTTTGGTTGGTTTTGTTTGTTTGTTTTTGTTTTTTATTTTAATTGAGATAGAATTAATTCTTCATTGTAGCCACTTCTGGGCTGTATTTTGGATCTGTGGTGAAAACGGTATTGATAATACAAGTATGTTTTAGTTATTTCTGGGCAGAGCTAACACAGAGTCAAAGATTTTTCTATTTCTTGTACTGCATTGGCAGTGAGGGCACTGGGCATGCACAAAGTCTCAGGAGGTGACACGTCCCCAGGAGAGCTGACAACAATTGACACAAAGGATATTCCATGCCACGTGGCATCATGCTCAGCATATAAACCTGGGGGAAGGAGAAGGGAGGGGAGGACATTCAGAGTGATGACGTTTGTCTTCCTGAGTCACTGTTAAGCACGGTGGAACCCTGGTTCCCCTGGAGATGGCTGACCATGTACTCATGATGAATGAGTTGCTTCTTTTACTTTGCTTGTGTGAACAGCATTTTTTTTTAACCTATTAAACTGTCTTTATCTCAACACATGATTTCTCTCACTTTTACAGTTTGGGCTCTTTATTTAGGCTTTGAGAAAAAAAAGCCTGAACGCAGTAGAGGATGGTAATAACAATAATAACAATAATAACAACAAAAACAAAATAATAACAACAATAATAATAACAATTACAAAAATAAATATTATTTATTCTGAACTAGATTTTTGTATCTATATCACACATCTGTTCTGTGTATGAAAGTACAAACCCAGCATAATGTTGTAATGTTTCATTTGATAATGGAGCAATGTAAACCAACTTGACAACAGTCAAGAATGGTATTACAGCTCATTTATCAAACAGGTTAAGCTTATGAAGTCTATTTTACATTGAAAATTAGTAGTTTACCTCTGCTGGATTTCAAATGACACATGACAAGTGTCTGGTGATTTGAGGATGAATTAACAGACAGTGTTTTCTCCAAATTAAGCTCAGTGCAAAACAATATCTGGGTTTGTGGCAAATTCTGGCCTGAAATCCTTTTTTAGACACAAATGGGCCAAAAAATTTGCCTATGTGCTTTGTCATGTAACTCAGGTGAATTGCTGATGCATACCACAGTATACTGGCAGCGAAAAGGATCATGCACTTTGCTTTGTTGCACTCACTTCTTGAGTAGGATACATATTGCTATGATTTTTCTTTCTTCATAATTTTTCTAATTTATCTGATCATTATTAAAGGATTTATTACTCCAGGCCTTTTCAAGGGAAGCTAGGAGCATCAGCGCAAAAAGTCTGCAAATTCCAAAAAGAAGTCACAAGCAATTTAAAAGTAATATTCTCTCTGGTGTGTGGTAGTCTTCATTGTTTAAAAGAAAAAAATACTATTCCTTCATAATAATTAAATATTCACTTATTTCTGAAAATATTATATGCATCTTCATGATGAGGAATTTGAGAGGAGACTTCACTGCAGTCTGCAGCTTCCTCAAGAGGGCAAGTGGAGAGGCAGGTACTGATCCCGTCTCTCTGGTGTTCAGTGATAGGACCCAAGGGAACAGCATGAAATTGCATCATGGAGATTTAGGTTGGATATTAGGAAAGTATTCTTCACCCGGGGGGGGTGGTTGGGCACTGGAGCTAGTTCCCCAGGGAGATAGTCACATCACCAAGTCTGTCAGGGATCAAGAAGTGTTTGGAAAATGCTCTCAGGCAGATGGTGTGACTTGGGGTGTCCTATGCAGGGCCCAGAATTGGATTTCAATGATCCTTGTGAGTCCCTTCCAACTCAGGACTTTCTACGACCCCCTAGTATAACACTAATGTCATTTATACACTTGATGAGAGTATCAACATACAACCATTGATTAAAGTATTAAAATGGACTGGACATAGTATTGACCTTTGGACTACAAGACCAGTCTCTTGCCTCCAATTATTGCACCACTGATCACCACCACAATGGTCTGGCCATTCTTTCAGTTTTCATTTCTTCTCAACATCTTTTCATCCAGCCCATACATCAATGTCCTATCTATGAGGATCTTACAACAGCCTGTGAATGTGTAACTGAAGTACAGGTAGAAAATAGCCACTGCTCTCCTTGCTTCTGCAAGGTCAGTCATTTCACACAAGTTTATCAAGCTGGTCAAGCATGACCTCCCTTTTGGGAAGCTGTGCTGACTATTCCTGATTACTTTCTTGTCCTTCACATGCCTGTAAATAGTATCCAACGTTAGCTGATCCATAATCTCCCCATAGACTGAGGTAAGGCTGAATGGTCTGTAGTTCCCTGAGCAGTCTATGTGCTGTTAGAATATTAGTATTAGAAATTTTGCAAAGACTTGTGTCACAAGATGAGCTGGAGAGATCTTTACTTGATAATATTTCCCCATGCACCAATAACATGATGACTTTTCCAATAACATATCAAAACAACTCTGAATATTTAAGAATTCCAACACTAAGAGGAAGAGCGTTATTGATTTGGAAACCATTGGGAGATTTAAAAAGGAAAAAAGGGTAAAGCACGAGAAGCACATAGAGATGTTGGCATGTAGCTAAGCCAGGCACCTTTATCTGAATCTATAAAGAATTTTTTTCCAGATGTAGCCACATCCCCTTCACCCCATTTTATTTTAGCCTCTAACATAGATGAACTTCTGAGATTGATTGAGAGAAGCAAGGGAAAAGGAAAATGGAAGAAGGAGGGGGAAAAGGAAGATGTTCAGAACCCGAGGAATGAGCAGAAACAAAGATCAAGTGGGTTCTCTGGGACAGAGGGTTGCACTAGCTGCAAACTAACCAGGATTTGAGGC
Source organism: Petroica traversi (assembly GCA_025920805.1). Classification (NCBI taxonomy): domain Eukaryota; kingdom Metazoa; phylum Chordata; class Aves; order Passeriformes; family Petroicidae; genus Petroica; species Petroica traversi. The sequence continues at coordinate 1,373,061 of JAHLSL010000080.1, read as the reverse complement.
ACAGGGCAATGTGGGGAACAGAGCAAGAGGACAATTATGGGCACTTAATAGTCTCAGGGTAACAGGGAGGACTTCAGTCTTTAGCCCAGCCAGCTGGGCTCACTTTACGGAAGCAATAAAAGAAATGCTGGCAGGCAGACACTTATGCGTGTTGCAATAACAATTTTAGTAAAAATTGGTGCCTTTAGTATTCATCTCTTATAGTTTTCTGGCATCTGTTCCGAATCACACTTTTCCCATCACAATTTCATCATGGCTTTAATTAAACTGATATATTTAGAAAAGAATTTCCCTGTTTAAAACATTCAAAGTATGTATCTGCCCCCTGATCATCTACTTAGTAAACAAGGAAATATACTCTGCTGATCTCCATTAAATTTTTGTATGACTAGCCCCAAATTTTATCTTTGATTTTTTTTGTCATTTGTTCCACCTATACTTAATTTGCAAATAATTGTGTCATCTTTGTGTAACTTTCCCAGTTTAACTTTCTTTCCCCTGGGCTTGGGTAGAAAATGCTCTGAATGACATGGCAAAGCCACTGAGGCCACTCTTCAGCCATGGAGCCTTCCTCACTCTGCAGTTATCACGGTGCTGCCTCTCAGTATCTTTGTCTGCATGAGAGAATAGTTCAGTCATCTGTGTTTTAGATACAGGCACTGTGTATTGTCTGATCTTTACTCCAGCATTACCTATTCTCTTGTACTGACTTAATAAGTAATGCTATTTTCGTTGCTGCTTTAATGGACCACTCTTTTCTAATTGAAGGAGGATGAGAGAATGAGAAGCAGCATGTTTCCAAAGTGAAGCGACAGGCAGGAGACTGAATTTCTTTTACTGTTTATGCAGTGGCTCGATGTTTGACCTAGTGAAAAATCACTTAGACGTTCCAAATTTGCAAGCAGCTGCACGAAGTTTGGATGTCTTCCTTGTGTCACCTACCGTGGAGTTTTGTTCTGAGAACTCAACAGAGATAACAGCAGTTAAAGGTGGTAAGTAGGTACCACCTTTAGGACATGCAGGTACTTGACATAGTAAACAATTAGGATAGTATTAGAGCAATTCAAAGTCAACATCTTAAAACCCCAGGTGATTTCAAGGGTTTTTTTGGGTTTTTTAATTGCTGACTTTCAAAATATTGTTCCTTGATTTTCATATCTGCAAATAGAAAATAATAGCCTTCACAAGGGCTGTTGATTGAAAATGTTTATGAAACATTTCGGGATTGCTTAAGTTATATAACAAGAGATTTCCTCAGCCATGTTAGTATTATTACATTACACTTACTGGAAGCATTGCAAACAAGACCAGAGGGAAACTTAGATTCACTTTGCTAGACTGTGGCTATTTGCCAGGTCTTCTGAAAAACAAGACTTGAGTCAGTCTTCACTGCACACTGATCCACATTATTCCATGCATTATGAGTCAAAAAAAAAGAAATACAATTAGTCGTAATTCTGTCTCTCCTCCTAGAGAGAGATATACATCAAGAAAAATCATCTGTGGTCACAAAGTTGAAAGAAAACATCCTGTTAGTTATACTTGAAAACAAGTATTTTTCCACAATTCAAAAGAATCTGAGCAAATGGATGCAACAGAATTTGATTTCAGAGGAGTCCACCACGAGATGAGTACTTGCACTGACAACCAGAAACAACAGTGGGCTCGTTTCTGAAGGGTATTATCTTACTAACAGTGATGCAGCACCAGTGCGAGAAGAAGCATCATGTCTGGTAGAAAGGTGGCCCTCTATGTGAACATGAAGATCCAGTTAAAGTGGAGCTGGAAAACAGCTTTGGGCAAGGAACTCTTTCACAGCTTCCTTCTGCCATCAATATACCTATGTTTTACTGTTTTGGAGCAAGCTTAGTTGCATGAGAGAGCCCTTGGAGGAGACTTCACTATGACAAGACAATATGCATGAAAAATAGGTGAGATCAAACTCAATAGCAAAATGCCATGATCTGAGTAAGCCAGGGTTACTCAGCTTGTGCATGTTCAGAAATTGCTGTAATGGGTTTGTAGGATTTTGTAACACACAAGGAGATGGACACTTTTTATTCCTCGAAATTTTTCTACATTATTACTGAGTATCAAAAATGCTACAAAAATCAACACAAGCAAGAATGCTACCACAGACATAATCACTAGCAAATATAAAAGATCAATCAAGTGAATATATATATAGCAATTAAGAACTACTATCAGCAGTCAATATATTATCAAGCAATAGTATGGCAACAGTCAATACATCAGCAATCCATTATATAGCAACAATCAATATAAAAAAACCCAATAATTAGCATAAGTTACTGTGAGTTTTTCATTAGTGAAGCAACTTCTCACCAGTATAACAGAAGACACACTTAAAACAGATGGCTTATATGGATGTAAAATACCAGTTTTGAGTGAATTAGATTCTAGAATGGCTCAAATAATATTGAAGTGTAGAACAAACAAGTCATCAAAAGAGACCCAGTCATCCCAGAGTTATGAAGGACTGAAACTACTGAAACTGAAACTACTCCAAAAGTGGGCCCAAGGCAGGGACCAACAAAGTAAGAGAGTCTGATTTAAAAAATGATTGACATCATGGAGTCTGGAGTTAGCCAGGTGTCCCTAATGAAAGTCCAAGATACTGTAGAAAGTTTGTCTAGAATTCAACTTGTTTAGTAAAGTAAACATATGTGCAGCATGGGAAGTTCTCAGGGAGAGAAAGGCTCTATATTGGATAAAAGTTAAGTTCTTTTTATATTATAGAGATATAAGAGGGCACAGGACACACCATATTGAGCAACCAGTAGATGCTGTTAATGCCTATTTTTCACCCAGACCTCCAAGAAGGTGTTTATATTTCTGTTCTTTCAGCCCAATTTTGTTTTCCAGGACTGATTCTACTTTTTCAGAGAGTAAGCTGCAGTTTCTTGAGTCTTGCATTTACTGATGGTATCTCAGTATGTCACCTCTTTCCAGGTTCCTCACCTGTACTTTTAAAGAAGCTAGCTGCACTTTTTCAGTATGTTTCTTGTCCCAAGGCCCAGTTCCCGGGGTCATGGCTCCCATACCAGCAGAAATTTTCTTTGTTAGTACCTTTCCTCTTTCTAAACTTTTTGGCTGGTTGTGTCACAAAGTTATAGCAATAGTTATGATTCAGAGTAAAATCCCAAAGTAAATCATGCAGCACTGTGTTGTTCACCTTCTGCATCTCCTGATGTTAGAGAAACAGGAAACAGAAGCCAAACAGTATACCACTTACAAACATTTGCAAATGATCTTCTCTTGAAGCTGAGTGTGTCCTCAAAGTTTCATTGTACAGCTAAGAATTATCTCCTGCCATAGAGTTTTGTTCTTTCAAAATCTGCTTTCAGAATCTGTTCTTTCAAAATCAATAAGCAATTGAGCTCTTCCAATACTGAACTCTGCAGTTTACTGGAAATGTCCATTAAAAATTTCATATTTATTAGCATCAGCTGTTGATGATCTTTGACTTATCAGTCCATGTCTCCATGGTTTTCCTTCTGAAAAATGGACATTTACTTCTCTTGTGAAAAAAATCATGATACACTGCAGAAAACACCAGTGTTAGATGCTACAGATATTTCAGACACCATTATTATTGTTATTATAATGCAAGTGAAGGAAGAAGGACTGTTCTGGGATTATATCTCACTGTTTATGAAGTTTGCAGATGGGAGGTATGTGTCAGTAGGCAGTACAAAATTACTTGTGAATATCAAGATATCCTTTAAATTTAAAGATGGGCATGTTGCTATATATTTAAGGACTTGAATAACACTCTCCATTTGTGTCTACCAGATTAAAAATTTATTATGCAATTAATTTTTGAAATTATTGAGTTCCAAATTATGTGCTTATGTTTGAAAAAAAATTCATAGATTCACAGGCTTTCTAAAAATTTTCCTACTGGTGAAGTCTATGAAAGATGGGAAGAGGATCATCACCTGCCACTCTGAGTGGTATCTGTCATTCCCTTGTGCGAGTAAATAATTTCTCGTCACTTAGGGATTTGACTTTTATTTTCTAAGTGGAATAGTTTTCTTCTCAATTTATGTTCAGAATTAGAAATAGCGCCTTGGTCTGACCAGACTGTTGCCGCACTTGTTGTGTGATGACACAAGGACAGAAATGCTTTCACACTTCCAAATAAACCAGAAGAAACCCTTTCCTGTGTCATATGTTTGATTTCTATGTGAGTAAATTCAAAGTGGACATTGAAGGATAATATGAAATGGGAGAAACAGACAACTCATGGAGTAGTTTTATGTGATTAAACTTTATTTAAAATTTTATTTTATTTTAAGAAATCTTAGGCTAAAATATGAGCAGTAATGCCCAGTACACTTGATAAGGAGTCTGAGGAGGAATTTCTTGCCATTAAGATGTCCTGGTATACCTACACTCTCTGTAATCTTCACCTGTGAAGACTGTACAGTACCAGAAACACATTGCAGAAAAAAAAAAAAAACAACAAAAAACCAGAAGAAAAATATTCTAAATGCAAAACATTGTACTAAGAATTAAAAAAGAGGCTTGAAACACACGTACATAGTAGAAATACTTGGGTTTTTTTTATACCAAGCTTATTCTTCAGTGTAACCTACAGCACAAGGCCTCCCAGAGGACATTTAGGAACACAGTAGTCTTTGATCTTAATGGAAACTCTCTTTGCTGAGGATGGTGCTGTCTGCCTTGCAGTCACCAGGTAGTCTGGTTGCACAGCAGGAACCTCTTGCCTGTAATACAGACAAAGATAGTGAAATCTGCTTCATCTGTCTGAGGGTGCCTGGAATTTCCTCCAGTTCAATGTGGGAGGTATTTCATTTCCTAGAAAAGCTTCTTTTTTTCCATGCAACTGATGATGCCGTGACACGTTTTCAAAGTAGCCAGGGACTGTGGGTCCATTTGACACAGTAGGAAAGAGGCTAAACTAGTGGAAGAAAGATCTGATTTGGCCACTTCAAGAAAAAGGTGGACTTACTGAATAGACAAGTGAGAAATAGGTAACTATCTTTTTCTGAACCATGCTACATCAGAAATAGTTGATATGTTTAATAAATGCTGAAGGGCATGTCAATTGACAGGATATTTTAATGAAAAATAAAGGATTTACCCTTCTACATAGAATGAAATTTTAAAAGGGCAGAACTTTCCCATGTGAGGTCAAAAGCAGGAGAAAGATCTATAAAACTCTCAAGCTATTCTTTTTGCCAAATACTGCAGGTCTCAATCAAATTTCTCCCCGAATCTATTACCTCTCTATTTGCCTCTCCTACCTTGCCCTTCCACAATATTTAATAGCTTTATAACTGCTTCACCTTTCTAACAGATAAAAATCCACTGATTCTTAAATGGTCATTAATGAGAATGTAATCTGTCTTGTCTGAGGATCACTGGGAGACAGCATAGTCCTACAGTGAGCTATTCTTCACATCCCTCCTGTACAGCCTTTCTGAGGATACTGATTTTACACCTCTCTCCACTCTAATTTCCTGTTCATTCTACAGAATAGCATCTATTAGTCACAGAGAGTTGGAAAGTTAAAGACTCTTTAGATGGAGTACTCTGAAGCTTGCAAATAGAAAGGTTTTAGACCTTTGTGTGTAATGGTCTGTAAAAGCGAAAGCTGTGATTTATTGTTTCTTTCAGTTACTGAAACCTAAAGGCTAGCCCACTTTCTGTGGAATTCAGTGTTCTGCAGATGTTTATGTCTAATAAAAGATTTGAATAAATTTTGATTCCTTTCCTTTTAATGCATCATGCTTCCATGTTACTGTGCAATATTTATTTCACAATCATATTTTTGACATTCAGTTCAAAGCTAAAAATAGTACAGATTTATATTTATTTTCAAAACAAAACAGGCTTTTAAAATAAAATCCATGACCATTAGAAATAAAACATTCAGATGAATTATTCTTGTTAATTCATGGTAAATCAGTCTAAAAATAAAATTTAAAAAATATATATTGGCATATGGATATGGATGAACACAGAATGATATCTTATATTATACACACACACTCAAACAGGTCATGGATACATACCTCTGTAACTTACACAAGAGAAAGAAACTCAAGGAAACAGAAAAGTTAATTTTGAGCTATACTAAGAGAAGTGATTTATCATTATTATTGTCAAAAGGCAATCTGTATGTTTGTTTCTAATTTCCTTTTCAAAATAAAAAGCATATAAAATGAAACATCATGGAATGGCATGATTCTTTAGGGCAATGTCTTTCTTTCCCAGGTTTGCAGGCAAGTGATTGATCAGCTTAATAATACCTAGGAATTAGTTTCAAAATGTGCTGTGAAAAAGCAGAATTTTTATGGCCAAAAAAAGAAATATATCTTTTATGTAAATTCAGTAGTTTATTTTTAGTATAGTTTAAATCCTAACTGTTTTTTCTTAGTTCTTTCTTTTTAGTTCAGTACCTATTATTTAAGGAAAATAAATAATTTTTTTTCAATGAAAGAAATGGAAAATAACAAAAATTATACTATCATAGAAGAAGTTGGAATTTCCGTACACACAATCCTGATAGCACTTTTATCCTATTAAGCTTGATTTCCCTACATGTGGATCTAAATGTTGACTTCAGCATGGGGAGAGAGTGCAGCTATTTAGTGTATCCTTAGTCCTTCACAGGTACTCATGAGGGTGTTTTCTTCTTCACCTTAGACTCCCATAGGGACTTTTTCTATGTTTGCCAACTTTCTCACAACTTGCTATTTGTCACTATTTTTCAAGTGTGTACTTCTTCTGGAATTACTAATTATGGCATACTTTACATTTGTTAGGTACCTGTTCTTTGTTCTCTTTGTAACCTTTAAAACTGGTTTTACCACGTCTGTGCTGCCTTAGCTGGTCATTAGTGGGGTGCTTAATAGCCATTGGGTCTGGAACATCAGCTTGTATCCTGTTTCTTATGATTATGTATCTTCCCCTCTCTGCACTACACTGCACTGCATCCTGTGTCCCATCATTCAAGGTCAGTTTTGTCATACCACAACTATATTCCTCTATGCTATATTGCTATGTTAGAGTAATAAATATTAGATTCTATACAGAAAAACTACTTGTACTACCACGTATATAGAAATTTTACCATAGAAAGATAAGCAAAACCAAAATGAAATAGATTCAGTTTCTTGCTCATTTTTAAAAACTGTTACAGTTCTAGCAAATATAAAAAAGTTTAGCTGGGTAAGAGAAGTTCAGACAAAGTAAACTTGGCTGTTTTATGGCCTTGAAAGTTTGTACAAAGATCATGGCAAGCTGGCAGCTGTAGCAATATCTTATTCACTGGGCTACAGTATCCATTCCACTCAGAGAAGTGTCTAGGTCTTTTTCTAACTTTTAGGTAGACGCTTCAGGGCTGAGGTCTTCAATATCCAGGTGCTGATTGGAGAAGCTCATGGTGTAGTCAAATGAAATAAAGAGTGGTTGTGTTTAAGTGCTTCTGTCAGAGATGGGAATTGAACCTGTCCCTTCCAAGGATGAATAAAGTTTCAGCCATTTTAGGATGTGTCTCTAAATAGCTACTAACAAACAGGTGCCTAATAAACAGGAGAGAAGGATGACATTCCTTACTAAAAGTGTCAAAGCCGTGCTATGAAATGCAGCTTTGAAGATTTATTAGATCATGGCCTTTTACTGTTTGGTGGTTTGGGTAACAAATAGACCAGAGAAAAGTGTATTTGTAGGGTACTTGGTAATCACATGTGCCTTTGCTTACACTGAGCCTTATTATAATCAGTAACTAAAAACAATACAAATACTGTAAAGGAAGGGAAGGATCTAATTCTCTCTCTACCTATATGGTGGCTTCATAAATAGATTTCTTTAATCTTTGTCATAATAATCTTTATAAAATTTCACCGTTTTCTGTAAGGTAAACCAACTCTAAAAGAAGGATGAGCAGATTGCCTTCCTTTACTTCACAGATCTAAATGGTTGCTGGACTGCAGATGCAGCTTTGAATCATTCAAGCAGTATAGGGCAGAGCTGTAATATCACTTAGGTAAATTCTTATCCTCTAGACTGAGCTACAAAAAAAATTAATAAAACAGCAGCAGATTTTCTTCTTTATACTGTTTGCTTGGGCTGGGGGCTGTTGGTTTGTTGGTTGGTTTGTTTGTTTGTTTCAAAATATGCAACAGAAGTCAAAGCTACTACTCCATTCAGTGCCTTTCCAAAGGCAACGTCTATGTAAAATTTTTAATTTGAACTCCAAGATTAATAAAGTGAGGGAAGACTGTTCTTAATTCTCAAGTGAATTAGCTATGAAACTGGTAGCCAATTCTACCACAGTGCTTTGGTAGAAGAAATTTGGATATCTAATATGTTTCCTGCCAATCACATAAACCGGTATTACTAGGACAGTTAGTTGTATTTTATTTATTGGTTTGGTTTGGTTTGGTTGGGTTGGGTTGGGTTGGGTTGGGTTGGGTTGGGTTCGGTTTGGTTTGGTTTGGTTTGAGCAGGCCCAAAACTATTTAATAGATGTACTTACCGCTGCTGCTGTTTTTCCAGGAAAACAGGTGAAGTAGACAGTCAATTAGAACATGAAGACATTTTCCTAAAATAGTCAGGATGAAAGATTGAGAAAGTCAAGGGAAGAAGTATTAAAAAACTTAACTCAGGTGGAGTTCAAGAAAATGAAAAAAGGAAAACCTTTAAGATGGTGCAACTGTGATAATTGTCTAATTAATAAACTCTTTCTCAGGAAAAAGGCTGGTTTTTACCCTTCATGCAAAAATTAATTTAAATGCTTGTATAACACCACAACAGTGTTTGTTTTGGGTGTTTTTGGATGTTGGGGTTTTTTTTTTTTTTTTGTTTGTTTGGTTTTCGATGAGGAGAGATTAGGGTTTTTTTTCCTTTCCTAACCGAGGAAATTGTTCAAATTTATTAAGTGTTGTGATTTCTCTGCTGTCAATTTGACTTAGTGATTAAATAGTTCTAACAATAATTATTTTAAGGAAGTCGTGCTCTGAATTGTTTTTAGCATAATAAGCAAAATGGAGACACATGCCTTTAGTGTAATTTCAAATGAGTACTTTGAAAATGAAATAATCAACAAAGTTGTACTTGCATGTTATCTGGAAAAGGTCGCTCTAAAAAAATTCCTGTGAGAAAGAATCTTTAGAAGAATTCTCATGAGCTGGTTTAAATGCAAACAGAAATTATATTATATTATTTCTTTTACAGATGAGTATTCATGTACGTAGGAGGCTAATAATGTAAGCCTGTTCCTCTTCCATTCTTCCCAGAACTATCCTTTCTTTAAAGGGTAGCAGGTAAAACAAAAAAACAAAGACAAAAAAAAACCCAACAAAACAACCAACCAAACAAAAAAAGAACATTTAATTTCTTTTAATTTTCTTAATTTCTTACTCCTGTTATAAGAAATAGCATTTTTTTTTTCACCGAACAGCATGAAAAAACACTTTTGAATTCTGTATCCACTCTGAAGCAAGACATGTATCTCAGATTAAACTCATACAACCAACCAACATGTCATACAACATGCCAGGAATGGAACATAATGAGCCAAATTAACATGTCCATACAGAAGAAGGTTTGAGACATCGCACACATCAAATACAGCTCTACACCCATATGTCACTTTTTTTTTCCCCCACAGGTTACAGAAAAGGAACCCTAATACAGTTCGGTCCAGTGCAGCTCCTGAGCATCATCAGCTTTCACTCATACAGGACCTAATCTGTGGAGATAATTTCTGTTTTGAGGAACAACTTCCATACAGCCAATAGAAAAGTTGAGGTACTGAATATTTACAAAAAACTGCTTTTGGGATATGTTTATTGTCTTAATTTTTTGCCTTTATCAGGTTATAAAATTCAAATCAAGCACAGATGCTCTCACAAGTAATTTAAACTGAATAAAGTTACAAATGGAAAAGAGATTTTTAAAAAATCTAGTTTTATGGATGACTGTTTTATGTTTCTCACCATGGCTTTGTAGAAGGTTCTGTTTTGAAAATGTTTACTACTCCTTGTAAGTGTTTTAAAGTAGAGACTGCAGTATTCTCTTAACCTGAATGCACTGAATATGTTTTTAAATGTAATTTATGTGTCATATTTAGAGGCATATAATTAATTATGGGAATCTCTCGAGACAAGTTACAAAGTCTATACTGCACTCCTAACCTTTCAGGTATTTCACTGTGGCTTGGACTAGGTCTAGAATATGGTGGGTTTACTGCAGGATCCCAAAATATTATATGAGTCCCATGAAGGTAAACCTCAGGAAAATCAAGGACAATGCCCCTTTTAGGAGTTACAGGTATTTTCCAACTTATATTAAGTGGTTTGTGTAACTCAGGGTGTACCTTGCAAAGGTACTGAATAGATACAAATCTGTATTCATGAAGCAGGTGAAAATGGAAAGTGCTTTGTTCAAGAGCCTGTTGTGATACAAACCATTGTGATACAGCAGCTGTAGATTTGAGTCTTTGAATCTGATATTCACTATACAGATGAAAGATGTTACTCACTTTAAATTTATCATGAATACAGCCACAGACTGAAATAAGATGAAGTAAATGTCTGTGGTTATCTGTTAACTGGTGTGCTTTATCATTTCATAGCTGAATGACTTATGATCATGTAGTTCAGAACACCTCTAATTAATTTTTGAGTTGAGTCTTTATTCTTAACCTCAAACTATGGTTTATTAATGGGTTAAGGTAAAGAGCTTGCTAAAGTGTAATGTGTGGCTGTGCAAACATATTTGGAAGCACATAGTTCATTGTTAGATGTCAGATGTTATACCTGCCTACCCAACTAATTGAGAATCATATCAGAGAACCAGAAAGCCACTGTAATGAATGAGACAGACAGTGACCTCCAAAAGACATGACTGAATTAAAACAAATGAACTTGATATGAGTAGATTCTCAGTGTCATTTTAAATATAACACAGTTTAACTAATTTTCCTGCCCTTGGAAATATATTACACTAAAAGCATAGGAAATATTGGCTGGTGATTTTTAACTTGTTGTTTTTTAGGTTTGTTTTCCACAAGTGTTAAAAGAGTAGAAGACTTATTGAAGGATGTTTGTTATAAAAAATACTTTGGTTCTGCATGCAGAATGGCTTTAAGGAGCAAGAAGTGATAGGAGAAGAGAAGATAAAGAGGGTTTTTTTTTTCCCAAGATATAAATGAAAAATCATTCTTTTATCTTTCTTGCCAAAAACCAGAAAAGTTTAAGACATAATTGTTTGAGAACTTAATTTCCCACAGATTTTTGTTTCTCAAAATAATGACTTCTTATAGGCTAAATAATTGTGCATACTCTTCCAGAACTCTGTTTGTCTTTAGACTGGAGGTTGATGGTAGTCAAATTTTGACAAATATTTCAGGAACATTTATGTTGATATTCTTTCTATGTTAATCTATAATACCAACTGACAGAACCAACTTCTGGCTTGCCAGCCTTTCTGTGAGTTGTTAAATTCATCCTCTGCTGCAACTGAGCAGAAATGAGTCTTGCGTCCATTTCTTAAATCCATGTGGTTTATTTGTCATAAATGATAAAGTGCTCAAATACAGAAATTCCTATGTAAAAAAATCACGTAAATTTCCAGTGAAACACAAATGGTGCAGTATTTTATTCAACTTCTATGAAGAAGAAAGGTGATTTGGCACAATTTTATGCCTAAGCAGGAGCTGCTTATTTACTGGTGAAGAATATGCTGTCAAAAACATTTATTTGGTAGTCCATGTCCTCAGCCTCTCAGTAACTACACAGTGTGTAATAAAATAGATTTAGGGAAAATACTAAGTTTCCTTGCCTACAATCCCTTGAATTTTTTTCTCAGCTTTGAGGTCAAGGCTTACTTTCATCTATCTTTTCCCAAAATGCAAAAGATTTCTTTTTTTCTTTTCCCCCCCTCCCCAAGATTCTGCTGATTCCTCTGTTTCTTTTCTTTCATTGCTTTGGATTTATATTTAGTTGGATTTTCCAGAAATAAGGTTTACATACAAAAGTGTTAAATCAGAATAGTTGTTGCATGTCAAAGTCACATTCTTCATTTTAAGTTAACCACTCAAAATAAATGGAGAACAACAGCAACAGAAAGGTCTCTGATGCATTTTTTTTAATAGGCTATGCCATTCTCTTTGCAGTATCTGTCTTGACCACGTGGATCATGGCATAGTGATAAGATTTGATAGGTCTCTCAAGAACTGCTAATTTTTTCAAGTTTTGCTGGAAAAAATTGCACAGGTTAGGAAAAACAGTGGCTAAAATGGTCTGGATAGAGGTGTTTTATATTGTTCTTTTGGATGGTCTGAAATTCTGACAGTTGCAACAATGATGGTCACGAACAAAAGTAAAAGTGATTTTTAGAACACAAGTCTGCAATGTCTTCCAAATGTGAAGATTTCAATAGACTAACACACCAAGAGGGCGGAAGGACCTGGCAGAAAATAGTCATTTTCTGTGTGTGTAGAATTTAACAATCTTTAAACGGCTTGTGCTGGATAGAAGAAAAACAGAAAAATGACCTTTGTCTTTGTCACCACTGCAAATCTTGCTGTTCCACTGTTCCAGTGATGCATAGAGGTGGAAATAAAGGAGATGAGTACAATAGACTTTTCCATAGACTGAGTTTTCCAGGTCATTTAATTCTCTCTAGTGTGTTCAGAACCTTTCCAACAGAGCTAATGATAACAGATTGCCACATTATCCTGCTCGTGGTGACCTGTTTGGGTACCTGCCAGAAATTCTACTCACTCAAAACTATGGGTGAAAAAATAGTTTACTGAATTCATTTCTAATGGTTATTATAATTTATTCAGGGGAAAAAATGTACTTCATGTGTTAAATAATGACTCAATTATTTTGAAAATTGATACTTTATTTCTAGGTTACTGGTCTGCTGCAACTGATTTTGAATTTTCCTTACAGACTCTGGCCCTTTGCCAGTTCATGTTCCAAGGGGACAGTTCTCTCTATTAAACAAGGCTGTTTTTTCCACATATAGCCAGCTAAAATTACCCACTGGAACCCTCTCCTGAAATAATTGTGGCTCTGAAGGGGATAAATGTAGCATTTTTCCTGGGATCTTTTTTGTGATTTCTTTTGGGCTGCAGGAGCTTAGAAAGAGCTAAGGAGAAAGTTATACTACCTGTAAATATTGTGGTGTTCAGGGTCCTGATCATTTAATGATTTTTATATTATTTTTTTGAGCATAAAATTGACCATTTTAGATTTTGCTCTTTTTAGCTGAATTTCTATCTTCAACATAACTTTTTGAGAACCAAGAAGCTTTCATTCACATACACCATGTGACTTTTACCATAAAGAAAGGCTCTGCACTTAAAGAAATTTTGACTGCTTGAATATGCATTGTTTCTCCAATCCAATCAGGGAAAAATAATTTTCTAAAAGAGATTCTGCCTGGGAGTCTTGCTTTTGAGATAACTTCCTCTCACCTACCTACTTAACTCTGAAAGGGATCTAAAATTTAAAAGTCTACTGTTTATTCAAACTGAGTCCTAATATAATGTGTTTAAAAAGGAATTTTGGGATTATAGCTCAGATTTTTGGTTCGGTTTTTTAAATAACACTTAAGTTCCTGTAGAAATAATACATTTTCCATGTAAATGTAAAGACCATATTAAGAGGAATATCAAACTTTACTAACTATAAACCAGTGACTCAGTTAGGCTTTCCATGTATAGCTATTGGTTCTCTAACTTAGGGCCTTTAAGCCTGCATTGGGTGTACAAGTCACCTGAATAGCATTCCCTTGATTATAGAATTAAAAATACTAGAGTTAGAAAATGCCATCAAATCTATTTCAGATGTAATTTTTCTCAGAAGAAAAAGTTTCCTTTGGGATCTGTTTCATACATGAAGGGCTTGAATTTCAAATTTACATAAAAAGTTTTGCCTGCTGGATGCAAAGTATAGTAGTTTAGCTCCTGCTTTGCTGGCAGCTGAATAATCTCTCATGAGTAACAACTTCCTTTTCAAGGTGGGGAGAGCAACATACACTGGAGAATCACAAATAGCAGTGTTAATATAATCACACTAGTTTTAAAAATAAGGTTTCAGAGGTTTTGGGCTTATATGACTGATATCTTGCTGACAGCAAGCATGACTGTGTTCTGAGAAAACTCACGTTTTTATGGCCTGAAATGAGTAGGGATTCTCCCCTTTCCTACTTACGTGGCTGCAATAGAAATACCTAGAATAATCAAAGCTTTCAATCTTGAACCCATTTACTTTGAATTCAATTTTATGTTCTTCCAGATTGCTTTATTTTAATTTTGTAATGAAATATTATATTTTGCTGCTCTGTAAGTTTACAAAGGTTAAAGCACTACAAAATTAAGACTTTCTGTTAGCATAATTTTAAAAAACTCTTCTGAGTAATGCCTGAAGTCCTATTGACTGTAGTTCTGAATTATTCAGATATTAGTGTATTTTTCATTAATACTGAGTACATAATTTGATGGACTAAATTGTGATATATATGTTTACAGCTTACTACAGGCTAATGAGAATCTAAAATGTAACATATTAATAGTGGTTCACTGCCTTCTGTTGACGCACAATAAGGAAAATAGAAATGCTATTGTAACAAATTGCATGTATGCAGGTTTCAGATCTCCTATAAATTTGTCTCCATACAAGAAACCTTTTATACATCCCAATGTGTTCTAAAGAAGAAAAAAATTCATTCTAAGATATTTACTTAGGCTCAGTGTGGCATTACAGTGAAGCCTAACCAATGAAAAATCACTGCAAAAGATGAGATTCAGTTCTCCCCTTGTGACCCTCTCTTCCCTGTAACATGTCTACAGATTGTACATCCAATGCTTAATTGGTTGTCACAGTGGAAAGGATTCTGTTTTGGTTTGTTTCATTTCATTCTGTTTTGTGGCTAAACCAATATACTAGATGTGAAGGAAATTTCAAGGCAGTAAGACTTCTACTTTCCAAGGCAGGTTGCAATCAGACTGGCTTTGCAATCACAGTAAGCCACAAAGCATGCCTAAATTTTCAAAGCAGGTGAATTCCTGCGCTCATACAGCATCCAAAATCCCAGTGGGAACAGGAGTGAACTACACACAGCAACTCCACTAAGGTGCCATCTCCCACTGCTGAAGGATTAACTAATACAGAATTAAGTGTGGTAGGGCTCACCCACACTTCTGGTTTGATCTGATGAGGTGCCATGTTTTTCATTAAAGCAGCAATGAGTCAAGACTGTCCTGCCATTAAGGTCCAAGCAAACTTCACTTTTTGTTTAAACCAGATCTACAATTTCCATCAAGACCAAAATATGTTTACTTTCCATGTGGTGAATATGGAAATCCCTCCTCAAACCTAGTTGTTTGAGACTGTGCCCATCGCACTGCTGTTCCCTACCAGCCAGGCTGAGATTAGCTACAAGGCAGCCGCTCATTCACACTGGGGATGGATACAGGCAGATGGAATTTGGGAAAGACACTGCACAGACACCCATCCTTTCCTAAGAAATGAGCAGGAGAAAGTCTTATAATTTTAGCCACGCATACTTTGTGAGTAGTGAATGCAAATGCTCAAAGTGACAAGCACTGAATCTTGTAAACAGCTCATTGACCATGCCTTTCCAGATATGATATAACTATCACCATCTTATGTGGCATTCATGTGTTTGGGTGATAGCCAGATGTAGGAATCCCTGAGCTAGAGGTAATTTTGGAAGATGTCCATATTTTTCATAATCTTTTTTCAGTACAGAAAACTGAGAAAACTGATGAATTGGAATTGATAATGAAAAATCATTGAGAGAGCAAAAATCTTGTAAGATTTTATTATACAGTTTACACAGGCACAACATTTCAGAACAACTTCATATACCTTTCATATTTCTGGTTTTGTATTGCATTCATTTACATTTCAAGTTTTCAGAAGTATTTGCAAAGCATATGTTTATAAATGTTGCTTTATCTTCCTAGACTTGCAAGAACTCCTAGTAAAATGCACTAGAAGTGCTTATACCATGCTGCCTTACATGGCTAGATGGAAAGAGAAAGAGGTTGTCAACAGATCTTCATCCTGTCTCATGTGTTCAAACCTGAATCCAAATTAATATCTGAAGTGTTGCACAGACATATTGTAGAAGAGGTCTTAGAAAAGGAGATATATTTCTGTATTTTGTAATGCCTTTTAAAAATAGTAGAAAATCCACAGCCTCGCAAAAAAATTGAGGCTTTACATACTATAACACAGACACTGATAATAAGCATTAAACATCTCTAATATGCAGCATAACTCTATTATTAGCAGTTTTGTGAGGAAAAATAATTACTTCTGCTTAGACAGGATGAGAATAACCAAAGCTCAGTATTAAATATTGTCATTATACTAATAACTGTTATTTGTTTATTATAACAGGAGTGTTTTTCCTATTTAAAGTCCTCAAAATGAAAGCTATTTTTATCCTTGTATTCACATGTGCAGTGGTGTTTCTAAAGAAGATTTCTAACCAATTCTTTGAAATTCATATGAATACTGTTGTCGTCTTAATCTAACATTTGATACTGATAGAAATGAGCTGCAAACTATTTAATGACATTCTGCAAGTACTGTCTTATCAAGTTCGTCATTGCCACCTGACACAAGCAATTTTAGAAGTCAACAGTCTCATTAGTTAATGTTAATGAATTTGGCAGACACAGATAATAGGCTTTTACCTTGGTTTTCATGTATTTTTATGGGATTGCACAGGGGCTTTTGAGACTATAGACTTCATATTTATTGGTTGTGCAACTGTAAAATAATTTCTTATAACTGATGTCAGCCTGGATTTTCTATCACATGAAGTAAACTAGGTAACTACCAAATCTGGCAAGCTGAAATAGCTCTGTATAAAGTGTAAATTTCATAAAATCATATTTTCATATAGAAAAGGGGTCTTGGACTTTCTGTTTATGGCAGGTCAGCTCCAGGGAGGTCAGGCCAGGCTGCTTAGGTGTTCATCCA
Source organism: Petroica traversi (assembly GCA_025920805.1). Classification (NCBI taxonomy): domain Eukaryota; kingdom Metazoa; phylum Chordata; class Aves; order Passeriformes; family Petroicidae; genus Petroica; species Petroica traversi. Next base: position 1,356,031 of record JAHLSL010000080.1, on the reverse strand, counting down.
GTTGGGTCAGACCAAGATGCTTAGGTCTTCATTCAGTTGGGTCCAAGGATGGAAAGAACCTGTCTCAGCTTGTGCCATTGCCTCTCTGTCCCTACAGCAGGAAACTTCTGCTTATATTCAGATGAACCTTTCTTGTTTCAATTCATACTTCTTGTTTCTCACGCTTGCATTGCTTTGCAGAGCCCAGCTATGTCTCCTCAATGACTTCCCCACAGCATTGGGATCTGCTAGTAAATCCCCCCAACTCTACTCCAAATTGAACAAGTCCAGCTCCCTCAGACTCAGGTTAAAGAGCAAGTGCTTCAGCCCCACCATCTCAGTGACCTCCTTGTATTCTCTTCAGTTGGTTACTTTCTTTTACAGAGTGGCCCAAACCTGGTTGCAGTATTATAGACATGAAAGTTCTTGGAAAAACAGGAAATTAGGCAGTCTTTATCTTGCTAAGACAGCATTTTAATACATTATTGAATTGGTACTTTTTTGTTTAGAGTTGAGACCAACTTTAATTTACAGGAGAATGAATTACACTATTCCTGATGTACCAAAACCAGAATTTGATCTTCAGACATATGCATCCAAAGCAATACAAACTTTTTCTTGAAAAAGTATATTATGTAACCCCTCTTAAAATTCATGAATGCATAAACATCAGAGCAAGATAAAAGTTAAGATAAGAATAATATTGGTGTAATTTATTTCTGTAGAAGCATTCTCTGGTTGCTTTTTTCTTTGGTGATGCATGCACAGCTATAGTTTTGTGTAAATATTGCATTCTCTATTATAGCAAAAGAGCAAAAAGAAACAAAATTAGTCTGAACTGTCCCAGATCATGCTTAAAAATGAAATAGCTGAATGGGACTCTTCCACTTATGCCTGTTGACACCAGATGCTTGCATATACCTCTGCTTTCCCAGGAAACAAATCTGAGAACATGACGGTCATCAAAGCATTCAAGCATTCAAGACAGGGAACATACTGAAGAACTCCTTAAAAATTGTAAAAGAAGACACAGCTTTGCATATCAGTCTCAAGTTTATTATCCTCCTTAAAAATGGAAAAGGAAGACACAGCTTTACACATTAGTCCCAAGTTTATTATCCTCTCTTTTCCTTTTACACCTTCTGGTTTCTTCCCTTTTGTTTCTTAGGAGGCATAGTTATTAGTGCATAATCATTTTTTGTTGTTGCTGCACAATTTTCCATGGCCTTATCTCCTGGTTGTCCATTGCATGTGGTGGGGATGTTCTCTCCTGCTTAAAGATTCCAAAATGGTTAGAAGTGTGGGCTGCTCACTGTGCTCCTTCTAGAGGCAAGAATTGAAAGGTTGTGTATTCAGAAGAAAAATGTGTATCATCATAATGTAAATATCTAAGAAGAATAAAATTTTATAGGGTGATTTCTCTCAGGTTTATTTCTAGCCAGAAAGTGAAAAGACTGGTACTATATGAGACACAAGAGTTAGAGTCAATAGATCTTGTGAATAAGTGATTTCACTCTTTTTTATTATTTTTTTTAAGGAACTTTAAAAGTTTGGACTCTCTCTTTTATGTTAAAAACATAGTGTGTAGTCTGTGATTTCCAGTTGAAAGTTGTATTACAATATTTTAAATGAAAGTTGTAGTTCACCAAACAAAAGAGTGAAAGTGTAGCTTCTTCAGTGATTTTTTATTTACTCCATGACCTTTTCAATTAAATCTTAATGCAAAATGAAAGAGGGCCAGAGCTTTCTTAAAATATCACTAAGAATTCTGGGGTTTAAGTAATTGATACAGAAAAAGTAAAATTTAATTTTAATTCTATTGCCTCAAGTGTATTGAATTCGAATATTCATGTAAATATCATCCCATTTAGAGATTTTTTTTTTAATAGCAAGTGAAATTTTAGATCTACACTTATTTAAGAAAAAAGCAAGTAAATTATTACTCAGAATAGTCTGCCATAACTATGTGATAAAGAACTCACACCTATGTGGATGAAAAAAAAGTCTTGGCCACAATATTTCCACATTTCTGATGAAATAAATAACTGATTTATTTACAAAATAATAAAATGTGGAAGAAAGCATATCAATTGGTGAATAACCTGGATGGCAATGCTATCAGATAGGCTGAATATGTTCTGGATTTCAAGGAAGAGTTTCTGCGATTGCATGCAATAAAGAAAGTGGTATTTTGAATATTGTAAAACAAGGCTTTTGATATTCTATTCCCATTTTTGCCAGACTTTGAAAGCCTCTCCTTCAAGAAAAAACTTTTATGAATGGAAAATGAAAATAAATATCAGCGTAACTTTTTTTATACAGTAAGCAAATAAAATTGATATGTTAACTTATTTAAAGTGCAAGGAATCTTTTATAGAATTTATACTTGAATTGATTATGAGAACTAGGCAGTATAAAAACAAATTTAGGTAAACGACTATTTCTAGCAAGTAAAACACTATAACTAAATTTTGTAACAGTAATCCTAGTTAGTGTTTCAGATGCTTTATGCAGCAAAATTCTGCTTCCAAGATTTGATACTGAAAATCTTTCAATCCAAATTAGTTAGTTTAAACTGAAGTCCTTGGTTTGCAGAAACATTTAAAGTTTCAAGACATCCTGAGAACAAGTAGAAGGGAAACAGAATGGTGCTGGCAATTGTCAACCATTTCATGGCAAAACTCACTTCAGAGAAAACTTTGTTTAGCTTTTCATAGTGAATGTGAGTTAAATACCTGTTTTATTTTTTCGAAGAGAAATAATTTTTATTTTTTTTTAATTTTCAAATTTAGGAAAAGAAAGTCAGTGAGATATCACAGTTTTTGTATGCAAGCTGGATGCATCTTCAGTAGCATGACTGTATGGATGCTGCAGCATAAGAATATACATCCTTTTCATCCTAACTCCCTTATCTACTTCCCTATAGAGATTAATATCCTATAGTGAAGGAGTTGCTAGAGATATAAACCTGGTGGATAAAGCCCTTTCTTCTTTAAGTAAATCTTTCATTTTTGCTTGTTATTATTCTGAAGTTTCAGCAAAGGTAACATTGGCTTTGCAAACTTCTGCAAGTGGTCTCTGAGCTCACGTTCACGGCGACCCTCTTAGCATTTCTGTTGTATCTGCAGTATTTCCATGTAACCATGCTGGTTCCACCCATCAAGAATTCGTATCTCTTTCTATACAAGGTCATTTACAAAATCAGTTACTGTTCTCCCTTTCTTTTAATATGTCACATGTTTTTTATAATTAATGTGTACTTATAGAGATGTGTTCAGTTTTTGACCCATAGATATATTGACCCGTAGATCTTATTTAACTATTTTTGTTATGCAAATTGTCAAGCAGAGCTCCCTCTTATTATACATAGATTAGTTAAAAAAGAATTGCCTCATTGCCTTCTGGAGTTTAAAATTTAAAGGTAGTTTGATATATGGGGCAGAGAATCTTCAGTGCTATTTATTTGGTTCAGTTTGCCCATCACTGACCATTTCCATTTTCACCATAGCAGGAGCTGTTTATTTCACAGACTTAATGAAAACTAATTCATAGTACTTATTAAGATAAATGCAACAAGTCATAAAATAAAAATGAAATGGATTTTAGTTCATTAAAAATTCCCTTTGCTCTGTAAATCATACACTAATGAAAAGTCAATGACTTTGAGGAGAGGTGAGAAAAGAGCTCCCTTTGATGAGGACAATAATACCTGTACAGAAACTAGGGAAGTACAAGAGCTATTCTATATAATTTAGGGACTCAGAAACTTTTCCAGCTGGGTTTAAGTCCCAGCCAGCATATGCAGTTGTATGAAAATCTGTTTGCTATGTCCCATGAGTAATACTGCTTGCAGGAAATACATAGCTACTGCTGAGAAGAAACTCAAGAGATTGTAAGTAATATAGTAAAGTAGCACTATGCTTTTCTCGTTATAGTGTAGCTACAAACCACAGTATTCCAATTTCTCTGTTTCTCTTTCAGCTGATAAATCAACTGATCTAACTCTCCCATTTCAATGACCTATCTAATTAAAATACTTATGAAAAATCTAAAATATTTTACAGGCTAATTCTATAATTATTTGCAGAAATGGAATCTTTGATCCAAATTGTTAGACTATAGGAAAGGTGGAACAATAGGCAATATAGCTGAATATATGAATTACTAGTTTTCATGTTATAAAAGACCTTGAAAGTAGAAAGCCAATAAAACCACCAACTGAAAACCTAGCTCAAATTCCACTGTAGTTAATAGCAAAGCTTTCAGTAGTGCCAAGGGTTGCATATGTCCATGACATTTATAGAAATTTGAAGAACAGCATACAGTCTGTCTGAGAAGTAGAATGCTATAAAAATTCTATATGTGTATTCTTTTCAAAGACAAAATGTCTATTGCTACTACAGGGAATTTGGAGTGAACACATTAACTTTCAGGAAAAAAAGCAAAAATTACTTCAAAGCTAATTTGAACTGAGTAGAGATATGGATTAAATAAAAGCCAGAAAATGTGAGATAGCATGGAAATAGAAGGTGCAGAATATCCCTTCTTGTGTTTCTGTAGAAAATACAGTGCCAAAAAAAACCTCCAACCAAACAAACAAATAAAAAACCAAGTACAACAAATGAACAAGCTAAACTCTTTAAAACTTTAGAGTGACTAAACAGCTTGCTAGCTGTTGGGGAATTTTCATGGTATGCATTGAGGCTAACTATACACATTTGTGCTCAAATATTAAAAAAGAAGTAATAAGCAATGCAATGTGTTGAGTCTTACTACAATACACAACTCTACATGGAGCCTGCAAAGGTGAATCACAGAACTCTTATATAGCTTTGCACCAGCACCCATGGCAAGAGCAGTGGTACAGGGCACTTCAGGCACCCTTGGGTCCATCTTCCAGTCCATATCTGCTGTTAAACACAGCACCTAAGTGCTCTCATTCCAGGATGGCTACAGGATAATGCTGAGGCTGCTCCTCATCTCAGCACTCAGAAATGCTTCACTCCCTTGCAAAGTGGTCTTCTCTCTCTGACATCCTGACTTTCAGACAGCTTAACTCTTTCTTGTAGTGGAGCCTTCTTGCCCTCCATGAGAGCTCATTCATCAGTCAAAAATTACCCCTGCAATTGGAATTTTCCCTTCATAGCTAAAATCCATTTTAGGATCTGGGAGTGGAGCAGGAAAGGAAGGGTGGCAGAAAAACCTCAGAAGAGGATCTACCTAAAGCAATATCAGTTGCTAAATGAACATTCATTATCTGTAGACAAATGCAAGAGAGCTCACAGAATGACTGAGAACATCATGTTAAAGGGGAAACAAATGACTCACTATAAATACTTTGTGAAATAAACTGCAAAAATATACACAGGACACCAGTCAAATAATCTCTCAAACCATTGACAAATAGAAATCATGCTGTACAGTACAAACTTTTAACTCACTATAATGATGTGGGGACAAGACAAATAGACAATAGAAACAGGACAAACAAATAAGTTAATTTCTTAAAATTTCATAGACACACACACACACACACACACACACATATATATATATATATATAAAACAATCCACAAAACAACAACAAAATAAGATACATATTGTAGCTGAGCAGCTCCAAGGGGCCAATATTGTCCACTTCTTTTAAGAAGTAAAATCCATAGCATAGAGTTGATGGTAGTATAACTGCTGACCAAATAACCATCCATGGGATTGTGTGAGAATTATATTGTATTGTTAGGAACTAGACGTGAACTGCCACTTCTGCCTTTGTTTTTCCTTTGAAACATATATTTAAAAAACAGAAGTATAAGATATTTTTAAACATTGGTTTTATTGCTTATTTTTATTTTTCCTTTTGTAGAAAGGAAATTGAGCATACACCATTGTCCTACTGAGTTTATACCAAGTCATCAGCATTATTAAAACTCCCACATGTCGATCATAATTTGTACAAGAACACAGCAAAAGAATAATAATTCAACTGGGGATGAGGAATAGCTTAATTTTAAACCCAAATGTTTTTCTTTAATATTTTTGTACTTGTATGAAATCTATCAGTATATATTCTTTTTGTGTATATATATTTTCCTGATAAAAACAAATAAAATATTAATAATTCTTAAGACTTCAGTATAAGTAACTATAAAATTACCCGATTTTAATAAATGGTAGTTGTCATACATAAATAATCAGTCATGTTGCTAAATTTAAAAAGAATTTGACTTATATAGAAGAAATGTGTGTTTTTCTTGCATAGTGCATTCATTTTCCATAACAAATTAGTGCCCACATAAATTCAGTCTTCCAGACAAATGAATGTTCAGCTACATGAGAATCTAGAATTTGCACATTAAAATAAATGCAACTTTACTGATCTTAGAAATTGAGTTAAGAGATTCATATGCAGTAGTATCTATTTAGCTGATAACATATACAATTCACATGGTATAAGAATTTACTTTCCACAGAAAATGAGTTTGCATTTTTCAAATCCAATTGTACAAGGTTAGAAATTCATGCATGAATCAGAGAGCATGATTTATTTATTGTTAACTTTGCTTTTAAGAACTTGTCATTTGTGAAACAGCCAGTCCAAGATGCTAATTTTTTTTAAGGAAAATCTCAAAAAAAGTCCTTCTTCCATACACTTCACTGCATGCTTAAGGCATTTGGCTTTGAGCCTCATTACTGAGTGTCTGTTTATAATGAGTAAAAAGAAATAGCAGAAGTTAATTCAGTTCAACCAACATCTAAATCATCCTCAGGGTATCTGTCAATAAAAGGAACCTGGAATTCCTAGTTGGGATGAGTTGGCCAAGTATTATACATTAAACTTCATTTGGCAGCACTACAGTGTCATGTTGTAGAAGTCATCTTGTTAAGGTTTTGCAAAATGGGGTATTCAGAGAATGTGTAACAGTATTTCATGTTGTAACTCTGTCAAACTCAATAAATATAACCTGGGTTTTGTGTGAAATAGTATTATTTAGAGTATGTATTGTTTGTATTATGCATTTAACCCTTATTATGTAAGGCTTTTAATGCGACGTACTGAAGAAATTGCATCCTTATAGTTAGCAAAACAGAACTTCTCAGTTCTCGTTATAAAAACATTTTCTCATCACTCGGATATTCTTCAAAGAGCAGTTTCTCCAGACTGACGAACTTTAATTAAATTGGAGTCCTGTTTAACTGTTAGAGCCTTCACCTACTACAACTGTATTGTCAAGGCTGTAGTCCCCTTCGGACCAAGCCATACTATATATCTATTGTTATCTAGAAGTTAGATTTCATTTCTATTGCATTATTCTTATTTCAACAACCTTTAATCTCTTGCCACAATTCAGTCCACTATTGAAAGCTTCTGTTTAATACAGACTTATAAAATGTTCTCCCTTTTCCAGCTCCTGAATGCCCCTTCTCTGCTATATGTTTAGAGCTTGTTCAAAGACACATTTTTTGAGCATGAAGTCAACAACAATGTTGAACATAAAAATTGCTCAGCTTGTAGTGGTTTATATAAAATCTGATTCCAAGTGATTTATTGAATCATAATGACTTTTAATTAACCAAAAATCAATGGACCATATATTCAGGATCAGTATCCACATCACAGAAGATAAAACTACAGTGCTGGATATACATAAAATTGTAAGAAACCCCTTCAAATTTCTGAACAGCATTTTATAACTAATTCGCAGAAGTGGTAATTTGACACATTGAGACAGCTGCTTGCATGCTCTGGCTTTGTAAGCCCATTCACTGGTGCACAGACAAGGTGTGGGTCCTGTGTTGCAGTCTGTATCACCAGTGCCCTCACTGCATCCCTGTGCCTCCAATGGTGAGGATACTCTGCCAGCCCTAGACAAGAGATTGCAATGGTGGCAGGGGGATTCCAGAGTTCTCAAACTGCCATGGTCTTTTAATCCTTCTTTTCAAGCTCACCTCATTGCTAATTCCCTTGTTTACAATTTAATCTAGCATTTGCTAACATCTTCCCCTCTGGGGGAAGTTAGTGTTCGGGCAAACAGGCTCTTGGATTGCGCTGGTTAATCCATATGATATTCAGTCCCATTGCCACTCTCACCTACTGTTTTCTCTGGTAAGTGGAGCATATGAGCACCCTGATCAAGAGCAACCTCACTTGCCTCTTATTCTCTTCTGCTGCTTCTTTACCAGATTTTACTCTCTACCTTGCAAGGGAGAGAAGAACCTAGAAAGTCAGAACGTAGAAAGTCAGTGAGTCGGAGGGCACAGGCAGTTTTTTTGGAGGGCTCTGAACCTGCTGGAAGTGAGGGGCAACCACAAAACAAGAAAGAAGCAGCAGTGCATATTGATTTGGGTGCTACAGGTTCTCTCAGGGTCTCACAGGGGAAGTTTAAAAGTCTGTTGTGTAAATGTTTTGACTTTAAATCAGTCTTAAGCATCTATGTGACTACATTCACTGGTTTAAGATCAAAGTAGAGTGATAGGGATAATGTTGCTTACATAGGATAGAGAATTCATTAGAGTGTATTTACCTTGTGATAACCAATTTACATTTATTTATCTTTCCTCTAATTTCTGTGTTCTTTATGCGATTCAGCTAGAGTGATTACAACTGTGTGAATAAATGGCAGATTTATTGCATCTTGTAAAACAAATCATTCCTTTAAGTTGTTTTGCTAATCAAATATATTTACTCTGGAATGGAAGTGGTATTTAATGCCATTTTTGCTTTAAGATGTGAGAAAGCATTTTATTTATTTTTTGTTTCCTTGTCAGCAATTTTTTTCCTGCCAAATACTGATACATGTCATACATCGTAAATGTAATTAGATTTCAAGAACAGAGTAATAAATATTTAGCCAATGTTTTCTTATGAATAATAATAACAATAAAAAACCCAAGCTCAGTTTAGTGCATTCTTTCTTTAAGAATTCTGAATAGCTTGTTTGACAAGAAATTTGTAGATTTGGATCCAACAAGAAATGAAATAGAGCTACCGATATACATTTTAAAATTTAAATCCTTATGTTTTCGAAGGAAGATTTTAATGAAAAAAAAAACCCAAAAAACCTCCAACAAAAAGCAACATAAAAACAGACAATAGATAGACATTCAACCCTAAGGAATACACTGCATCAAAATCCAATGTTTGCACACTTACATAATTTTCAGTTTCTGAATTTTTAAAAATTCTTTACCAGTTACAAACTTACAGCATACTTAAAACTTTGCAGAATACTTTAAAATTACTGTATGTAACCAATATCAACCTCCTTATGTCTAAAAGTGCCTTTTAAAAGTGAATAAAATATTAATTAAGTTAATCTATTATAATTCTGGTTTGAACTGCAAATTAAATTTGTAATAGGTTAATGTCTCTAAGAGCACTGAAGAGCAAGTAATGTGTCCAGATTTTTCTATATTAGTAGAGTTATATAACAGCTTTTAATTTGACAGCTTTTGAAAAAGCAAATTCTTATAAACTTTATTTAGTTTTAACAGTCTTTTGACTTTAGGAAATTTAGAGTCTACTTGGACTTGTGAAAAATATCTTCATTTCATCTCACTCTGGTGATATACTCCTTTAGAAATATCAGAGTAAAACAACAGCAATTCAAATGAAATAATGGCCAAGTATCATTTATAAAACATTAGACTAGGTTGAACAAACCCAATTCTCTCAGCCTGTCTTTATAGGAGAGGTGCTTCAGCCCTCCTCTGGACCCAATATAACAGGTTCATGTGTTTCCTGTGCTCAGAGCAGGACACTGTACATCAAGTGGGGCCGCACCAAAGCAGAGCAGAGGGTCAGAACCACCTCCCCTGACCTGCTGGCCACACTGATTCAGATGCTGACCAGGTTGTGGTTGGCTTTCTGGGCTGCAAGTGCACATTGATGGATCGTGCCTGGTTTCTCATCCACCGATACCCTCAAGACCTTCTTCACAGGACTGTTCTCTGTTCCATTCTGCTTTCCGTTTAGCTTCTACTTAATCATGGGGCTAATTTCACTTGGTTTATTTAGCTAATGTTTCTTTTTTTTTTCTCTTGCATTCTAATTTTAGACAAACACACCACTGCTGCTTCACTACTCTATACCTTAAAACCCACAGAGAATTTGGATGTTGTCCAATAGAGAATAAAAATTTGGATCAGTAGCGAGAATTATGGCCTGAGGTAATGCAGTTGTGCCTCCTTTAGGACCCTAACATTAGGGGCAAAATTTGGCATTTCCACAGGCTATTTGAATGTCTTATCTATTAAATAAAGGATTAATTCTCTTTACCATGATAGCATTAGATAGAATAACCCTTAAAGAGCCTTTCTCTTGGTCTGAAACTGCCAGAGATGTTTTCTTCTTATGTAACACATAAAAGTACCTGGCTTCAGTGCTCTAATGCTATGAAAAGTCTGGGTAAGTGTCAAGCATTTAAGTTATACTGATTGCTGCTTTAGTGCAGAAAATCAAAATATATGCCTGAGTTCATGAGAGGTTGTTCTCAGGAATGGTTCCTGAAGTCCCTTTCTCTTCCTAAAGTAATCCATACCCTTATTTCACCTTCTAGAATAACATGTACCTCGATTTATAGTTCATCTTAGAAGAGTTTCAGAAGCAGAACTTACCAGGTGTCAATTTGTGGAGGTGGAAAAGGGAATTCACTGTCTTACATTAGTTCTGGTTGATAGGTTTCCATTTCCTGTATTACTATCTGTGCTGAACAGCTTTGTAACCCCTGCAATAAGAGATTGTCTACCCTGGAATTCATGACCACTATTGACTATGTTGGGTGAGAAATAAAATTGCTCTATATGTCTTGGCATTTGTCACCCCAGGTGAGTTAGAGATGCAACAGGCATTCCTTCTAGAAGCCTTATTTTTAACAAAACTAATTTAAAAAATCATGATACTTTTATTTAAGTAGTTCTAGTACCTAGAGCCTTTTGGGCATTTGTTAGATGTATAAATTGAAAGAAGTCTATTTGATATAGCTTTCCAATTGGTTAGCACTGGAAAAATAGAAGTACTTGTAATAGCTTAAGGTTTTAATAATGTAATAATTATGTTTATTTTAAAAAATGAAACATCTTCTAACTCAGTTGAATTGCTTGTTTGTAAAGATTAGAAAAATCAGTGCAATGCATTTACACTCACAAACCAGTATCAGTGTTGTGAGGTAATCAAACTATATTTTCACTCTAAAGTTATTTTCACTGCTGTTTGCACCATTCATAGTTATTGAGTGCTGTTTGTTCATAACTGCTACAGTTTATGTGAATGTCAGCACAGGCTTTCTTTTATACGTGCATCAGATATATGTGACATGGGTAGACTGACCTGTGTTTACGAAATCTTCTTTCTAGTGCTGGAAGACTCCCTGTACTGATTAAGCTCTCTGATTATTACCAAATTCTTGTCATCCAGGTCTACAGTGACAAGGTTAAAACTCCTAGGGCAATCAAAATAATTTCATGGCATTGGGAGGGCTGGTTGGAAGAAGAGAGAAAGAAGAACAGGTGATGTTTTCTTCAATCACTTCAATAAGAAGGAAGAATGTCAAGGAGGAGAACCCACCTGATCAATGCAGGGCTTAAAGACAGGTCCATCATCAGTGGAATTTTGGCTTTTTCAATCATGGAGATGTTTGCATGACACCAGGCCTGCTGGAGACAGAAAGGATTCACCTATTTAAAAGGGAGAAAAGGACTCTACCCACAAGTAAACAAGGATGATTGAGAGGGCTTTAAACTAGGTTTGAAGGGGAAAGGGGATAAGACCGGGTTGGCTGAAGATGAGCCATGGGTGACAGGCCAGTGTTGGGAGTGAAATTGGCAGCCTAACAGAAGTTCATCTATGTACAGCATGGGTAATAAAAAGCAGGAGCTGGAAGCCACTGTGCAGCAGGAAAGCTATGATATATTCACCATCACACAAACATGGTGGAATATCTTGTGCCTGGAGTGCTGCAATGGATGTCTACAAGCTCTTCAGATGGGACAGATGAATGAGAGGCAGTGGAGTAGCTCTGCCCACTGGGCTATGAATGTTGTCTACCTAGACTTCAGTAAAGCCTTTGTTACTTTCTCCCACAGCATTCTCCCGGAAAAGCTGGCAGGCTGTATTTGGAGAAGTCCATTCTTCAGTGGGTTCCAAACTGGCTGGATGGCAGCACAGAGAGTGGTGGTAAATGGTGCTACATCCAGCTAGGGGCAGGCCAACAGTGGGGATCCCAGCTACATTGCGGCCAGCTGTGTTTAGTATCTTTATTGATTACCTGGACAAGGGGATCTAGTGCCCCCTCAAACAGTTCCCAGCTGACAACAAACTGAGCGAGAGAGTTGATCTGTTCAACCACTCTATGTGTGACAGTTCAACAAGGACACACACCTACACTGCAGAACCTCAAATCCTCCTTTGCCTAAGGAATGGTCTGTGTAAGGAATGTCATAAAATTGCAGAACACTAATTAAAAAAAAAAACAAACAAAACACACCCCTTGAATTACATGCAGTTGTCCCCAATATACCAGTTGGCAGTAGTAACCAAGCTGTTGTTCCATGGCACTTACATGTATATTATGTTCTATTATATATCTAGTGAGTCTGATATTTATCTGATAAGTAAGATTTATGTGATAAGTGAGACATTGCAGAATATTTGTGCGTATATGTATCTCTTTAAAAGAAAACCAAACAGGTATTTCTGTATAATAAAACGGGACTTGTTCACCTCCATTTCCAAAGAGATCATCAACCATGTAACAGATTCAATACATTTTGTACATTTTAGCTTGATTTTCTTGTTGGAGCAGTAATATTTAGATAGAGAGTGGAATCACAGCTATATAAAATGTTATTCTTCAATAGACATTTGATTTTACCCCATTTTTTATTTTTCTTTCAAGGTTATGCGTTCATAGCCTTTGGAACAAGTTTTCCCAAGGGATGGGACCCATAAGGATCAGAGAGCCTGAGAGCCCTTCAGGGATTCTTTTATTGCCGTAGATTTTTCAACAAAAGTGTATATTTGTGTGATGTGCAGGAAATTGCACTGTTCAGTGAGAAAAAACCAAAAAAAACCAACCCCAAAAGACCCCCCAAACAAAACAAAAAAATAAACCAACCCCCCCATAAAGCTGTACATTCTATTAGAGATTATTATTAACCCTGATTTTTAATGCAATTGAGAAATAAATAAACTCCAAAACCAAAAAAATATGCACTAGAACCAGGGTAGAAACATTACAATTACTACCTTAAAGAAAAATTCATTTTGGACCCTCTTTAAATCCCATTTAAAAAAAACACTGATGCTTTTGATTTTTGAGAGCAAAATATTCTCAACATGTGCATACTCTAGGATAAAGTGTTAATATCTCATGCTCTCCTTGAGAAAGCTCTATAATATTAAAGATGACCAACTCCTGGTGAGTTTCCAGTTGGACACAAGAGAAAGATTTTTAAAAAATAAGAACAGTAAGCTATTCCTAGGGAAGTGATGGATTCCCCAACACGGGATAATTTTAAGATTCAGCTGGACAAAGTGCTAGGCATCTTGTCTAGACCATGATTGTTCTAAGAAAGGTTAGACCAGCTAATTCTTTCCAACAGGTCCATTCCAATGAGTATTCTATTACAATCCATAAGTCCCTTCAATATGTTTCGTATCTCTGCTAAGTCCATTAATAACTTGGAGTTCCTACTATAATTTCATAGCTGGATTTCTTAATTACAATGTCTTGAAATTACCAAGAATGCTTATTGGACAATTATGTCAAGAGCAAAACAATTCTTGTTGCTGTGGTTATCTCGACAGCTGTAAATAATTCCTAATAACATGTAAAATAAACTTCTAGCTTCGACTCATACAAGTATTTTCTATTATTATCAGAAAATTCATAAGAGGCTTTATGTTAAGTAAAAGTAATTGGGGGAATTTATTTATCGCTTTTTCTGATTTATGCTAATATGGCTTCATCATTAGTCTGAATTAGACTCTCTAATGCTGTTTTGGCCCGGATTAGAATTTCTCTGAGGCTTTACATTCTCACATGGTTGCCACTTCCATTCTGGTATTTCCCCACTGGTAGTTTTAGCCTGGATGTTAACACTAATTGCAGAACACTAAATAGTTCATTTTAATCTTTAATAAGTTTATATCTATTCAAATTATTTCTTGGAGTGTGAAATCTCTGTCGTCATTGCAGTTTAATGTCTTAGCATAGCAGAATAGGAATACGAAATGAAGTTTTCACCATTGTTTTAGATGATTCAGCAGCTATTAATATCTGAAAGCATAATGCAGTTTCCTTGACTTTAAACACAATTAATGCTCATAAGTTTAAATTCCCTTTATCAGTGTATATCAGTACTGATGCTGACTGATTTTGGCAAAGACCTAGAGGAGACAAAGTCCAATGTAGTTTTGTAAATGTCAATGTATGACATCACCACGGGGAGTTGGCATCTCTCTGTACTGCCAGAACGGAGGCTGTAATTAGAAATGAATGACAAGGTGCTTTTAATCTTTGATGAGAAAAGATTTTTGTGTCAAAATATCTCAGCGCAGGAAAAAATTTTCTCCAAGCATTTCTTGTCCTGAACATATTTTGCATAACAATGAAGGGGGGGAGCAGAGAGGGCAAAATTATTGCATAGTATTGTTGCTAAGTGACAAAATAGCAGATGTTCTGCATTTGCAGATAATAAATGTTTGAACACTATCATATTGTGATATTGACAGATACCATTCCTTAGGAGGTAATATATTCACTACTTGAAAAAAGAATTGAAGAAAAACAAAGGTATTAAAGTTTTCAAGGCTTTGTGCAGGGACCATTTTAAAATTTATTTGATAAAAGTAAAACATCAAGTTCAGAAATGTGTTTTAAGGACTTAATTCCATGATACATAACAATTTTGCAAGATAAGTGACTTATGTTTTCCTGCTCTTTTAAATAGCCTGACCTGCCTGGTCAGTCAGTGGAAGTGGTATCAGATGTGATCCGAATTTATGATTTTAATAATTCACCCTGTAAATGGATTTATAGTGCTTACGTTAAAATTAGTATCTAAAGAAATGACTGTGCTTGCATTGTTCTGAGTTAAATATGATCTTTGAAGCACTACAGAAACACTGCAGAATGGCATAAGATGCTTTCAGAGAAGTATATAATTTCCAGTTTGGCATGATTGAAATTATGACATGTAGGAAAGTAAGCTTAACTTTGATAGATAATGAATTCCTTAAATCTATATTGAAGTTCTTCAGATTTGTGAGACAACTTGATTGGCTTCCCAAAGCTTAGGAAACACTTTCACTCTTCTTAGCAAATATATCTGTTGAATATTATATAGCATGCAGTTTAAAACTTGAGCTTTCAGGGTTGTAGCTTATTTCTCCTGATATTTGCTTGAAATTTGCAATTAGATGAATGCACAGACAATAGATACCTTTACTATTCCTGTCCTCTCTTCTTCAATTCTTCATAAATCCTAAAAATATGAAAACAGATTCCAGTTCAAGGTATGACCTCTGAGCAATAAAAATAATTTTTCTTTATTTTGAAGAGTATCCAAATTTAATACTCAAACTGATTCTTAAAAATAACAAAAAAAAATTAAAAAAACTGTGGGCAAATGAAATCAAGGGCTGCTTACAAATACTTAGGTTTGTGTAGAGAGCAAGACAGTTGAATATATGTGCAAATAAGCATATCATTTACTAGAAGTAAGAAGAAAGAATTTGTTCCTCCCCATGCCTTGAAACTTGAATGTGCTGTCACTGTGATTTTTGACATTGTCTTGAATGAAAAAGTGTGAATTTGCAATTTGGATGACTTTCACTTACCTTCTCTTTTTGTGTAGACTGAAATTTTTCTGCTTTTTCTCTGAAATCGCTAAAATTTCAGAAAAATACATGGAAGTTAAAGGAACTGCATCAACATGTAGATGATGTAAATGCAGGTTGAAATTAGGGTATCTCCTGTATAGATCCTTCCTGAAGAGATAAAATTTAGTTTTAATTTATTTGTTAATTCTTTCGCTGTTGGAGTTTAAATAGGTAGTCTTTAATTTTTGCTTATAAAGAAAAAGTAGGTTAACGTAATGAGTTTATAATTCTAATACACTTTTCAAAGTTTTTATTACCTCGGGACGAAGATGGAGTACATATTGCGGACTGTAGAGTAATATCTGAACTATCATTCAAGAATCCCACAAATGACTCTAAAATCTGGGCTAAGCATGCAGCTGAAATGAATAAATGAAATGTATTGCCATTGTTTGAACAGATATTTGAACTGGTTTTAGATGCGTAAGCAGTATCTGCTTGGAAGCCTCAGGGAGGTTGTTGATCAGCTGTTATCACCATTCTGCCCAGTTTAACAGATGGTGGGAATGACCAAATTACAGACAGAGGAGGGTGAGAAAGAAAGAGAGAAAACGAAGTTGAGGTCACTCTATAGCATGGAATCTTTCTGTCTCAGTTGCCATATGGAGAAAGATACCTGCTCTGTATACTCATCTTCCATTTCCATTATAATGCCTGCCAAAATCTTTACAGAGTTCATCACTACTTCATCCTCCCTCCCTCTACTGCATTTTAGGTGTTTTTGGAAGTGCTAAAAGTCAGACAGGCTGCTTTAGGATAATGAAATTATTCATTCTTCCTTGTTTGGCTCAAACTGTCAGAGGACTGGAGGAACGTTTTGCCATTTTTTCATCTATCTTAGGCCGGGAAATAGTTAAAATTATTTGAAAAGAAGTTGAACAATAGATGCTAATGCTCAGGAGTGTAAGGAAATTTCTAGCTTAGGTTAGAAGCTTCTAAACTAGCTTCTAACACTAGGTAGTGTTTCCCTTCTTATGTGTAGACAAAGAAAATTAAACATGTTATGGCTTATAGAATAGACACCATACCAGGAAAAAAATTTACAAGCTGTAATTTACCTTTTCAAATCAGTCTTATATCTTTTCTATTCTAAACAAAACTAGAGAAGATTTCTCTTTGTATGTATTTTATTAGATCTCTTTTGCAAAACTGGTACTGAAAATCAGTCTTTAACTCCTCTAGAATTCGTGCTGGCTTTGTTATGAAACTGGCTTATTTATTTTGTATTTATAGCACATATAAGTTGAAAAAAAAATGCTCATTTCCCTAGAAACAAAACACAGACATTTGAATTTCATGTTATTGTCAATGAATGTGCTTGTGCAAGATTAAAAATAGAAAGATTGTGCTTTAATGCTTTTATCTCTGTATCTGAGATACTAATTGGTACAGACAGGAAAATTTGGTACATTGATTTTTAATTTCTTTTCCAAGTTAGAACTTACAGATGTAGTCCCAAAGGCAAAAAGAAATGTCTGTTATAGATAAAGCCACATGGTAAACAACACTTCAGACTCAGACTACAAGGATGATAAGGCAAGAGTTCAGCATGGCAAAGAAAGAACTTCTAGTTTCAAAGGAAGTACAAGATGGAAATGCTTATGGTGTGGAAGCAGGGATGCGAGTGCTTGGAAGAACATAAACTGCCTGAAAGTGAAAGGATGGGATCAGGAAAGCTGTGGCACAGCTGGAAATAAATCAAGAGAAGTGAGGATTTGTAAGAAGAGAATCTGCAGTTACGTCAGTCAGAAAGGGAAAAGAAAATAAATTGTACCTTTTCAAGAAATAAGACAGGGAATCTGGTGGCAAGTGATAAAGGCTGCGATACTTCCCTTTCTTTTTCCTCAGCAATTGTTCCTCCCTACTCTCCTGAGTTCCTGAACCTAAAGGCAGGGAATGGAGGATCACCTCCATTGACCTGCTAGTCACACTTCATTCCAATGAATGGGCTTTCTGGGCTGCAAGCACACCTTTTCGGCTCATGCCCAATTTCATATCCCCAAGTTCTCTTCCAGAGACCTGACATCAATTTATTCATCACCTAGTCTGTATTGATCCTGTGGACTGCCCTGATCAAGATGCCGGACCTTGCATACGGCTTTGTTGAACTCCATGGAGTTTCACATGGATCCACTTGTCAAGCCTACCAAGGTCCCTCTGGATGCCACCCCTTCCCTGAAGCTTGTCAACTCCACCATTCAGCCTAGTGTCACCTGAAAATCTGCTGAGGGTGCACCCAGTCCCAAGGTCTCTGTCCATAATACAGATAGGAAACAATATCAATTCCAGTATGGAAAGTAGAAGGTGTCCCTGTTCATGACAGGAGCAGTACCCTAGATGATCTTTAAAAGTCCCTTCCAGCACAAACAATTCTATGAGTCTATGTTTCTGTTAAACTTTTGTCAGTTATCTGAACAGTCAGTATTATATCTAGGGATAAAAATTCCTGCTGTGAGGGACATATGCTTAGCTCTAAAAGCATGGTAATGATGTATCATAAACAGAAAGCAGCAATGAAATTGCTTACATATCTGTCCAGAATGGTTGCCAGCACTCATTTCTACATGATGCTGAAACAGATTAATTAAACATTTTTTGTGCCTTTTTTGTTTGCTTGTTTGTTTATTATTATTATTATTATTATTATTATTATTATTATTATTATTATT
>JAHLSL010000080.1:1263902-1329136 GCA_025920805.1 Petroica traversi | reverse complement strand
ATTATTATTATTATTATTATTATTATTATTATTATTATTATTATTATGTTTTGGTTTAGTTTGGTTTCTTTTTCCTGCAGAATATTGAGTTATTCTGTTATTTGGACACAAATTGAACGACACTAGGGGAAGAGGTGATAATTATAAGGCATGGAGATAGGTGTTTGTCCACTGCCAGGGTCTGTAGAATAGCCGGTGAAAACTATTTTGCTGATTTTCTACCTTCAAACTCGTGACAAGTGTGGTATAAGCAAGCTGAAATACCATCATTAAATACTATTATTTTAATGTTATTTCACCATATTAACTTTCTCTTTACACTTCAGGGTTGTCTATCATTGTTCCTTATTTTTGTGCTGATGGGTCTAAGCCAGTTTAGGTCAGGACATAAGCCAGTCCCTGTTCACGTCTAAGTATGAGGATAGTATTTCATTTCAAACCAGAAAGACATAAATCACAGAAATGTAAACCTGGAAAAGATAGCAAAAGATCACCGCAAATTCCACAGATTGAAAGTTTAGTTCAGGAGATCTACTAAAAAATTAATTATTAATTCATTCATAAGTAGTAGTGGACTTTATAAAGTTGTATAAAGATTAGGGAGATAAAGATCATGTTTTATGTGCTAGCAGAAAATTTCTTAGATTAAGTGTATTCCATCTCTGTGAAAACAATGAAACTGATCTCAAAATATCTGACACATAATGCTCACAGAAATACATCACTTTAATTTTTGGGTTTCTTGCTTGAGAAGTGGAGCCAATATCATCAGGAATTTACCAGTAGCACATTGGTCAGAATATGTAAGGAAATAAGCTGAGAAAAACAGTATTTTGATATATAGTGAGGTCTTAAACTGAAATTATTGGGTTTTATCCTTGCCAGTCTTCCATAATCTGAAGTTTATGCTATATAATTTGTTTGTTGCCTTTTGTGATAATGTTGCTCAGTTAAAAACAAACAAAACAAAAAAGCACACATCCATGACTACTTTGTTTAAATTCTATCTTCTCTTTCCTTTTGTAAGTTTCTATGGAACACTGGGAAATATCTACCAAAAAATTTATCTTTCTGTCAGTCATACAAGCACATATCATAATCTCCTGTTTTTGAAAAAAAAAACAATTTTTTGTCAAATCATTTGTAATTCATTATGTATTTAATTTTAAAAAATCAACTAAAAGATATTCTCAAAACAAAAATGAGTAAGTTATTTTCTTAAGCGTTTTGCTAAGTATTTTAGAATTTTTTTGCTAACTCTATTGCTGATATAGATTAAATAACATTTCTAAAGAAGAACTGCACATCCTCATGTAATTTTCAATAGTCAGATACCGGTGTACAATAATCCTATAAGAATGTAGGTAAGTTTGATAGATCTATTCAGGAATTTCCCTGACCTTCACTGCTTATTTTCTGCCTATGGTCATAAAAACTTGTGCATCCAATTTAATAACAACTTTGACTAGTTCCTTAAAAAGGAAAATTTCAAATATTTCAGAAGGATGAATTTAGTAATAATAATCAGTAACATGGCCGTCCTTCATTTAAAATTTAAAATACATTAATATTATCCTGGATAGACCTGACAAAAATCAGAAACAGAACATATTTAAAAAGAAGCTTGTAGAAATGGAATGTTCTTCAGTGATGTTAAAGTGCAAGAAAATATAAACCACAAACTGCATTTTGCCCCTAGGAATTTCAAGAGATTATGATTAGAAACTGTAATGACTTTTTCCACTCAGGGTTCCATTTGGCAATTCTTTCATGATTGCTTAATTAATAAAATCACATTTATAAGAATAGTGCCACTCCTTAATCCAGTCCAAAAGTCTGATTACTTTTTAAATCAAATTGCAGTGTAATTTCAGAAATAGGTGGTATAATTCTGAAGTCTAGTTCAGATTGATTATTTTTAATCTAGACCTACTGAGTCTAGTTCAATTGATTATTTTTAATTTCAAAAGGCCTCTGAGCAAAGCTCTCTCTCAATAATAAGCAGGTGAGGAAAAACGTGCAGCCAGTTATGGCAAGGATATATGAAAATAGGCAAGTAACAAGTTTGACACGTTCTGACAATTATTTTTACAAAATAAGAGTCTTTATAATTATTAATTTTCATTATAATTCCAAAAGTCTGCACCCATGCTTAAGTCTTGACCGGAGCTAACAGCCATTAATAAAAATTTCTGCACAATACTTCATTTAATTTTTGTCAGGAAGTATTTTGAACACTGCATAAATCTCTAAAAGAGGTGGCTTTTTCAGGCTCATCATTGCATTTGGCTAAGTGTTGAACAGTCCACCAAACTGCTTAAAGCTGTAGAATTTCCCAGGAAATCTTTTGAAACCAGTATATTATGAGAGTTGGTTTTTTCAGTAACAGAGACTTCACATGAAGAGGTGGCGATACACTGATTTTTCACAGGATCTCAAAATTCTTTGAATTTGCAAACTATTCAGGAAGAAAATAAAACCCACAGAATTCTCAAAAAGCAAGGCTAGTTATTCTCCAGCAGGTCTTTTTTAGTTGTAATTCCTGCTTTACAATGGGTAATAAAGAGAGAAGATTTGTACCTAGTAAAACAGCTTAAGTTTTTCACAACCATATGGTCAATGGGTGTAAAGTCTCAATGCACTATAAAATAAAGAAATGGGAAAAGCAATTCTGTGACCAGTGTTTCTGAGTTATGGTTACCTTTCAGTAAGGTAGTCAGAAATTACTTTCTGTCACACATCTTTTAGCACATATCTTAAATCCATCACTGATGTGTTGGGTTTTCTTTAATTTTTCTTTGTTGGTCTACTGCATAATCTTTTCCTAAAGACGTTTCTTTAGCTGGGAATGTCATGTATCAAATTAAGAAACAGATCATTATGACATTCTATAGGTTTAACCTATGAACACATTCTGATGATAATTAGATGATGTAAACAGGTGTTTACATCACTTCTGTCTGAGCAGGCTGCTATTCTGAAAGACAGGACAACTGACATAGTACATCTTAGATTAATAATTTCAGTTGCAAAGTTATTTCTGTAGCATAGGGTCTAGATGGAACATTCAGGATTATTTACTTTATTAGAAAGGACTGGTGTCAATAAAAATCTACCAAAAAGATCTGAAAATGTTTAAAATTATCTAAAAGGATATCTTCAATATCTTAGAAAATAAAAATGTTTTCTTTTCCAGTTTCTAACATCTCATTAATTCTTAAAATATTTTATTAATTTTAAATTTCTTTTTTGGTTAAAATTTTTATTTCTGGAGAAATGAAGTAAATAGAGAATAAATAGTATAGAATAAATAGTGCCTTGGGTTGACTTTGGTTTGGTTGTAAACTTGCATTTTATTTAATCTGTGTCCCTTTAATTGGACATATTCAACTGGTCCTGGAAATAGAGGGGGTTTTTTCTTTGTTTATTTGTTTGTTTGTTTATTTTCCTCATAAATTCTTAAAGAAAAATATTTTTAAGAGAGTTGAGGCATCTTATTTCCCAGAATGAGCATTACCCACTTACGAATACACAAAAATCTAGAATATAAAGAAATCTAAAGAGATCTAGAATAAAGAAATCTAAAAAACAATAGGATAAAAAAATTTAAAAAGATAATCTGATTGTACAATAACTGATGATACTTTCTGTAAACTCTTTAACTGAATTCACAATTAAGTGCGATGTAATAGATAAAAGCCCTGAAACAATTTTCAGGATGTGCATCCGGAAGAGGAGATTTAAAGAGGTTTTCTTTTCAGAATAATCTGTTGTAACAGCATCAGCTAGGCTTCCTTGTCTATTATTCTTCCCATTTTTCCTCTTGATTTTGATTGTCTTTCCTCTCTTCCACCTCTACAATTTTCCACAAAAACTTAGGATCTTTTCTTTATTTTTATTTATTCAGTTTAAGAGAACAGGCAATTTTTCCCTTGCTTCACTTAGGGATGACATCTCCCATAAAATTCAAAACCATGAAAGTGTAGACTGGTGATGCCTTGTAGTCAAATAGTTCAGACATCATATTTATTTAGCCATTTTAATTTCTGAAATAGTAAAAGATGATAATGGACAGAAATCTGCCCCTAGCACTCTGTGCCTTTGGGCTAGAATATTGCAACAAGCTCTCTGTCTTTAAAGCTGTCCTTGAAAACCCTCAAAGATCGTGTCTGGTGAGGAGTGATGAGGCATAACTCCTCAAGGGCACATCACTAAAAGAGCTGGAGACATCCATAATCCTCAGGCTTTGCTTGTTGTTCAGAATGACTAAAATTTAGTGTAAGTAAGAGAAGAAGTAAGGAGTTTGTCTTATAGAACTTGGAATTGAGTATTCTCGTTCTGGTTTGGCTTTGATTTTTTTTTAAATTAAATTATGAATTTTTTGTAGTGCTGGTGAAAGACTTTCTTTACAGAGATGATCAGCATTCTGTACCGTGTTGAAAACTCAGGCTGTTATTTTTTTATTTTTTTTTACATTGGTGTGAGGGATAGCATTTTTCTCATTCTGAAAGAAAACGTTGTAAATTCATTAATTTCTTCATCACTATCTATTATGCAATACAATCAGCAATAACAACAGAGGACCCAGTGAAAACCATGCCATTTTTCTAAGATGTTAGAAAAATGACTAAGATGTTTTTCTGGTTCTGCCAGGAAAAAAGGAAAGTGACATTTTCATAATTATTGAAGTCTATTATTTGTTTTGTAGTGACCTATTGGAGATTAAACCCTCCTACATCAGAGAGAGTAAGAGAAAGTCTCTACCCTGAGGGGCCATAATACAGGAAATTGAAGTGATGAAGTAGGACACCAGATTCGTAGGGCAGCATCAGCAAGGCCAAAGGCCAAGATTGCAAGGGGAAGTTCAAGTATTCTCTATAGCCATGTTCTTTAATACTGGGATTTTCATTTATTTTGATTTGATTTCTCTTGGTGAGGCAGTAACAGTAGCAGGTCATGGACCAGGACGTCATTATACCAGCTATTTCACAAGTAAAGGAAAAGAATGTTTTTGTAATTGTTCTTTAAAATTAGTAAGCCATTATAACAATGAAGGGTTTAAAACGAGGAAAGATTGTTCCTAATCTTTGGTGGGAAGAGCAAAGGCTCCATATCAGTAAGAAAATATTTTAATTGTCAAGAAGAGTCTAAAATAGAGTGTATTTCTCCCATATATATTGGGAGTTTTTGAAGGGTAGCTCTTTGTAAATTTGAAAATAATCCAGATGCTAAGGTTGCAATCCTGCACAATGAGACTGCTGTTTTGAAATTGCTAAATGGCAATTGTCAAAAACTCTTAATTAAGGGCAATTGTCATAAACCGTTCATTAAGGTGCTTCTTTCTTTGGAAAAAAAAAAAAAAGTATTATAAGGATATATAGATGGAAAAAGGGTATGTGGACACCTGAAATGTAAGGACACCTGAGTTGTGATGATATCTAGTTAACGGCAATTCAACTTCAAAACCGATTATATTAATCAGGAGAAGTAAAGAGTTAAACATTTAGATACAAAAACTAAAGTGATGAGGAAGTTACCGAAGAAACACTACCATAGATCAAGAGCTTGCAGAACACTGAAAGGATGAGTGAAACATGGTCTTGGAGAGCTTTACCCAGAGCTTCATAACAAAACCATGTAGGAAACACAATCAGCTTGGGTCTCAAGGCTAAATTTACAATGGGATGTTTAAGAGGTTTGTCAGATGTGTGTGTCTTGTTATGGGATGTTGTAAGGAGATTGTAAAGAAGGGGATGAACAGGTTTGGCAAACTCGAGAGGAGGGGACTAAAAGTGGCCAGTCCACTGTAAGCCTACTGCTGGACTATGAACATGTCAGGAGAAATCCTTTCAGTTTAAAATGATGCCAGAATGTTTTTTTCCTTTTCTTTTATATACCTTTTACACAGTTTTCTGAATCCACAAGTATTAGCAGTATGCATACTTGCAACCTTTTACTTAGTTTAGTGCTTAGTGTTTTGTAAGTGTTCTGCAGGCCCTGAGAGTAAATACCCCAGAACTGCAGAGCTGGGGAGACCAAACATCCTACTATCTCAGGAAGCCAAGGTCTCCTAGCAGGACAGATTCTGTAAACTAGAGGTTAGCCCACCACAGCCCCATTATTGGGCTCCCTTGTTAGATATGCTGATGTGTAAGGTCTATAACTGGTGTGTGTGATTGATGGTGGGTGTGCATTTTGCCATGCGGTCACCTGGGTGAAGTGGATGCATCAAACGGGATCCTGATTAAAATACTGAGGTAAAGACCTCAATCCTCTTAACCGTGTCTAGCTTCATTTTCATAACACCAGGAAAAAGGCATCAGAAGTCCTCTGCATATTCTCTGGATTAATGTATCATTTATATGTTTCACTTAACAGAGTTCTCTCTTTTCTCTTTCATCTCAATGCATTCCTGTTTATGATAAACAGGCTTAGTGTTTGATTTAGGTTTGATAGAGGGTGTTTGTTTTCTTCTCTTTGTTTTTTTGTTTTCTTCTCTTTGTTTTATCTCCAATAGGAAGAGAAACAGTCTCATATTTCTCTTCCCAAATGTAATTGAAGGATGGGAACCACAAATAAACTTCATTATAGGGTTGAAAGGTATGACACTAATATAGGATAATATGTAGATATACAAAATAAATGTTGAGTTTTGAGAGCATTTTTTGGAGAATTTCAACAGGAAATAAGTTTTATGCACTTAAGTCATTTGTCTGTGAGGAAATTCTTTCTCTTCCACACCAGTAATAGCAGTACTCAGCCAACTCCAGAGAAAATTGAAGGAATATTCAACGTTGCTGTTCATCAAAATTTAGTGAAAAATCTAAGCAGAGAAAATAGAAATGTCCAAATGCTTTACTGGGATAAATTTAAGTAGAACGTGGATGTTCTACATTCTGCTCAGTACATCTGGTGAGCAAAATACTATGTAGAGTGATAAACTGGGCACAGAATATGATTTCTCTTAGCCCACACCAATATGGTTGGTATGCTGCAAGAAGCTGATGGTACTATATCTGTGGACTCATGATTTTGAAGACAAAGAGAGGTAGATAAATAGGCTTTATTCAATTTCCTTCATGCAGAAAAAAAATATTTTTTTAGAAATAGTTTTCCTGGTTGCTTTTGCTTTTACAGAATATATATGTGTGCTATTCATAAGTACTCTTTTGGGTAATGCTACCTAATTGATTTTATAATTGAATTCAATCTAGAAAATATTTGTTTATTTTTCTGTGTTGTTATGACTACAACTGACATTCTTTAAACCATTTGTTATACAAGAAATGGGTGTGAAATAAATATTTTTGAGTTTGCACACAATTCTGCAGTTACATCACTTTTTTTAATGCTGCCTGATGGAATATTTAATTCATGTACCACATCAAATAACCATATATTTGGAGAGAGTGGACATGTTTATTCTGAATGCAGTTTTCATGTATGTGGGTTCAAATATGATGTGGATATTTTGATAATTTTTGCAAGCTTGTTTCATCGCTGTATTGTAGAATATCCACTTTCCCTAAATAATGCTATCTATTGGCAGAAATCACGTAATGAGCAAGGAGAAATTGTACTTCAAGATTTTGAAATGTACACTGTGATGGATCAGAATTTTAGTTATGGCAATTGTGTACTTATCATTGTTTTCTACTGACTTCTTCATGAAGAAATTCAGATTAAAACATGTGAATAAAACCTTTGTGATGGGAGATGACATCCAGGCATCTGTCTTAGGGGCATTATGTATATTTTCTCTATCTTATTGTAAAATGTGAGAACTATCATGCCCTGATGCTGCATTTTCTGAGGCTGAATGTCCCTCAGTATGGGTCATCCTGTGCTCCAGGCATGCTGAGTTTTCTGATATAATAAGCCAGTTGACTCTGCTGCTGACAACTAGCATACCCTATATCCATATTCTTGGTGACTGCTGTTGCTACACTAAGGTCATGTGGCAGGGAGTACTCTTGGGATCACTGCATATTTATCACTTCAGAAAGCACATTTGGGTGTTATAAGGGAGAGAAGAAATCCTAGACAATATTAGCACACATGAGACTCAACAGTTCATTAGTCACCTAAGTCTCTTTAGCTATCTCAGTCTTGAGTTCATCTTCAGCACAGCTATGGAAAAGTGAAATCTGCTATGTCCTGCCTGCATCCTCTCTGCAAAAATGCAGCTATGGAGCCTGGGGCTCCCCTGCAGCCTAAACTCAGCTTCAAGCTATCTGTTATCCCTCTTCCTTCCTTGCTTGTGTGCAGTCCTGCCACCTCCTTTTCAACTCCTCAGCCTTTATCTCAAGGCATTTTAGCACTGTAACCAGGCAGAAAACTTTCTACTTTCAGGTATCTGCTCTCCAAGGTTAGCACAAGGAATGGGATTGCAAGAGTCACATCAATACCTGAATAAATGCAACTGGAGATGGCTCAAACTCTTAAGTCATTCTGACTACATTATGTAGACAGGAATAAGCCTTTTTTTTTCCTTAATTATCACATATATTTGAAGTTGCATAATCTTTTTTAATAGTGTTCAGCAAGATACTTTGTATATTGAATCAAAAAGTAGGTGTTTGGATACAGGCAGAGGACCATACAGATGATGAAAATGAGGCAAGAAAGGAGCTCGCCAGGCCAAGGTCGGGGGGACTGCAGGCTGCTCTGCAGCTAAAGTCAGGCTTCACTAACTTTCTTAGCTGGCTTCAGAGCAAATAAAAACAGATTAGTGTAAACTATAAACCAGTGAAATATGTCTGGTAGTCAAACTCTGATGCCCGCCTTCCATTTAACACTCACTGCCTGTATTCGCCTCTTCAGATTTAAGCTGAGACTGAATTTGAAGATTAATCTCCTGCTACAGATGGTCTGCCTAGCAAGGAATTAGTGTATTTCTAAGAAGCATAGTTTTTTTACTGTGCTCCCCAATAATTTTATAAAGGCTATCAGTTTCTAATGTAGGAAATAAAGCTCAAAGAAATTGTTGGTTGCTCTCTTGTTTTTTTCAAAAAGGACTGCTTGAAATCTCTTCCCTGGATAACAATCACAAAAGTATTTATTACTGGGCACTCTTCAAAACAGAGCATGAGTGATGTAGGCATTACTTATATAATTGGTTTTGTGCATACTTACAATCATATACTGGTTTTAATATAGATTCCCTTGGTGTAATCATTGTATCCATCTCTCACCCACTTCTGCAATAGATATTTGCAGTCATTCATTTTTATTTATTTTTAGAAAAGAAATAAAAAGGGAACAGCATCATGTATTTGGGACATTTCAGTCCCAAAAGAACATACAAGTAAATATATGAAGTGTGGTAGAAAGTACACATTTGTCCCATAATCATATTGACTTCTACAAATTCGATACATCTAAAGTAGAATGTTTTCCTTTTGTTTGTTTTCTTTCAGTTTTTCTCTGCTTAGTTAGTAAAGGTCAGAAACAAAAACAGGACTCTTAAAACGCTAATTTGGTCTTTGTCTACTGTTAATGTGATTTATTACTAATTTTTGCTTGTTCTCATTTCAAACTGATTCTGAGTTTTGATGATTTCCAATTGTATATCTTTTAAAGTAGTTCTACATTTTGTATAGGTCTTTAAAGGAATATTTAAATGTGCAAACCTTTAAAGAGTCAGATAAATCTCTTGTAAGGCATATCCAATATAAGTGGCAACTCCATAATTTAAATTATATCAGAGTATGTCATAAAATTTACTATTGGCAGTTCTTGGTATTATAAAATTGATACGTTTGGTGCTACTAGGTCATATGCTCTTTCCTGGAAGTCACTTTATTCTGATTTACCTTAAACTAGTCTCTGCATGGAGGGTTTTCTTCTCTGGACTTATTAACAAACAAAATGGTACATCCATATGTATAACTAGTGAAGGATGACCATTACTAATATAGCTGTTTAGGTTATCCAAGACAACTTGATTGCTGTTTGGCAGCAAACGGAATATTCAGCTTTGTGAATTGATGCAGTAACAGCTGTCTCGAGAGGCTCAGGCACAATTTGTCTGTTTGCTCCAAATTGATAACTCCTTACTGCACTATTGCTCAAAGAGGTCATCTGCTACAGCAGCTATTGCTATTACTTTTCTGAGTGCACCCTGGCTTGCCTCAGTGTGCTAAAAGCAATAAGGAAAGAGACGATCTTCACTTGCAAACTGCAATAGCTTAGTAGGGATTTGAATAAAGATTCTATATGTCATAATGTCCTCCTAGGAGGGATGTTTGGACTGGTGTTTGATACTCCCAGTCCATGGTCATGTCAGAAAGGCTAATTTCACTCATGTCTGTCTCTTTATGAAGAACCAGTTATAAAACAAAAATACTATTTAGGTATTTGTTTTCACTCTACTCAATGTGGACATGCAAGATTCCATGGAGAATCTTCGGTATGTTCCATGTCCCTTAGACATGATGTCAGGAAAGCAGAGTGAAGAATCAGCTCTACTGCTGCCATCAGTAATGGGCCTGAGTTCTACTTCAATTTGTGTAGTGTAAAAAGACACCCTGAGCCACCCAAACAGAAAGAAATAGGGGAGTTTATACCTTCACTGAGTCAAGGAATGGGTAATTTGCCTGTCTGGCAAATCTGGTCTAAGAAGAAATGTGAGTTTCTAGGGAAGTGAAAGAAAGCTTATTTGGATTCAGATGGATAGTCAGACTATCACTAGAATGAAAGAGAAGTAAACAGACTTCAGGCAAAACAAATTAAACCTCTCTAGACACACTGGAGAGGTCCAAGATAGAAATTAATTCTAACTTTGTCTTGCCATGGCAAGGATTTCCTTCAGGGGTAACCCCTGGAGTACAAGGAGGGAGGAAAAATAAAATCCACAGATGCCAAAGTTCACAACTGCTAGATAAAGGGATTTTTTTTATTTAATCATAGGGCAAGCAGATTAAATACTGATTACCTCTTCCTCTTTTTCTTTGTAACTTTATCAGCTATTTTAGATGTTTTGAATAATTTCTTTTTTTTTTTTCTTCAACCTAGACTGAGAGAAAAGTGTTTTTAAGATAACCCATCAGCAGGTTCCTGACTGAAGACTAAGGCAAATCCAGAAACCTGGCCTCTTGACCTCCTTAAGTCCACATTCTCATGTTCCCTGAATATCCAAAAAGGACTGGAGGGGTTTTGTGTACAAGAATTGCATGACCCTGACAAGGAGCTTGCATCACATGGATCAAGACCGAATAGAAAAGTGTCTATCAGGAGACTATGTGATATCAAGGTGAGGTAGAGGGAAACAGGCCACAGTCACTAGGATCACTATCCAGTATATCCCAATATCTGGAACAAGTTTGTCCATAGTTAAATCAGAAATTGATAATCATTTAAAAATGTGTGGGCTGGCAGTTATTTAGCAACCTGCAAAATTTAGTTACAGCAAATATGAGTCTAAAGATAATTTGAATAGCAGTCATACACACAAAAGTTACCCAGGACGCAAAGTAATTTTGTGTTTTATCCATAACTTACAATTCACTATACAATACATTTCTGCTATTCTCTTCATGGAAAAAGAAAGGCTATTTTATGTAAGAACTGATACTGATCACTGAAAATTTCAAGATAGAAACCACCACACAGCTCTAAGTAATGGTGAAAAAAAAGAAGTGAAGCCTAACCAGGACTTGTATGTTTAGTCAGCAGTGAAAAAGGCTTTAGGAAGTGAACTCTGCCTGCACTTTAAACTTTTTGTAACATACAAAGAACCAAAAAAGAAAGCAGAAAAACATGTGTTGCAAGAGCAAAGTCAGTTGAACTGAACAGCTATCGTTTGCAGGTTGGAAACTCAGCTGTGCCTCTGAAAAGTGAAAAAAGAATTCTGCAATAGGCAGGGCAAATTCTTGTCCCCTTCTGTTCTTATGGGTTTTTTGATCACACTGTACTCCCTCCTCCTCTCCCTTCTTTTCTCATGTTTTGGTGAACTACAAAAAGGCGACAGAGATGATGGTGAAAAGTTGAAGATGCTGAAAAAATATTTGATGCATTTAGACCACAAATTAAGAGAGACTGTTGGGTCATTTTCAAAAATAATGACAATACAAATTATTTTAGTGACTTCAGTGTCCCAAAAGTAAACTATAGAAAGAAAGATAAATTTAAGGCTAGTAAGCCAATAGAACTTGATACTACACTTCCAGAAACAAAGGGGTATAAGATTACAATAGAAAATTCCTTTTTTCTAAATTAAGTATGCCCTGTACATGCTTAATTAACACTATATTGTGTGTCCTTACTGACAAGATCTATGACAATTTATTAGGATTAGAACAGCAACTTTTATATATTGTGCCGGCATTGAAATGCAAGATTTACAGTGGTAGCCTATGGAGAAAAATAGCCTTAAATAAGATGTAGCAACAGGTTTTTTGGCTGATTTTCTACTAAGATGCCTCATAATTCAGCAGTAAGTGAATAAAATGCATTCTGCTTCAGTTTTCTGTGCTTTTTACCTTACTTTTTGGTAAGGAAAATGACCTCTTTTAATCTTGTTAAATCTAATGAATTTTGATATTAGAAATCATTTATCAATCTCATAATTCTTCTTAAGGAAGGCAGTATTTGAACATGCATAGTGATTACAGTGATTAGAATCCTTACCCGTAATTTCTAGACAAAGCTCAGCACTTAAGACATATCTTATAAATCTGAGGATTTATAAGCCCTCAACAGTCTGAGAGCAGGTAGCTTGCTAGCCTCTCTTAAAAATGGGGCATTGTAAATATTTATACATAAATCTTTCATAATAACTTACAGATTTTCCATTTTTTTCTTTCCTAGAACTAAACACTTTCCCATTGAGGACTGAAGATATATAGGCTGACTAAACTTATTTTCTTACTGAGCCTTTCCATTTTTCCTTTATAAATATATATCAAATATATATTTTCCCTATACTTCTGCCCCTACATCAGGATCTTGGGCTGAAGTATTCATGCTTTTGGCTCTGTCTGGAATTATATAATGTATATCTATTTGGAGCTTCAATTCCCTTTCCTGATTTTATGTCATTCACTTCTGAGCAGATGGTTGCATAAAGACAGTTGTCACTTACATATTAAAGTAACTTCCAATTGACTGTTGCTCTTGCCTTAAAGTGAGTGTTGGATGAAATGGGAAACATGGTTGTCTTGCAAACAAATCAAGTTTTTATCATAAATTTGACATGCATCACCAATCAATGGAGGCAGTTTCTATAGTAATAATGTAATCCCTGGAAGAACTGCAGCTGGCTATTCAGGTGCATTCAATCTCTCCTTGATGGGAATAATTACCTTCCATCCTTGCTGGATAATTGCCTTTTGATTGAGGTCATCAGAGCAATCAAGATTGTGAGAGGCAGAAATCATTGCTAGGGTGAAGAAAGAAGGGGGAGGTGGATAGAGATCAGAAAAAATATTTTAAAAGGAGGTACTGATAGAGAATTTACATGTATTTTACTGCTTCTTTGTTTAAAGTGATGTTTCAAATGATGTGTAAATGATTTTAATAGGAAATTAGATGGATGTTAAATATGCTAAAGCCTGCATCTACCTACTATATTTTCCTCCAAAAGAAGGTTGTTATTCTGTCAGTCCTTGAACACAGAATTTTCTAATTTCAAGCTTGAAAAAGTTTTCCTTTGTGGAATTCTGCATGTCTTTATTCTTATTTATCTATTTATTATTTATCTTCCCCTATGTCTAATAATTATTAAACCAATTCATTTGGTAACTTGAATTTTTGCCCTGACTCTTTGGATCCTAGTGTTGGTTGGTACTGGAAATTACTTTCACCTGGTTAATGACTGTACGGCAAAACAGCTCAGAATGCCATTTATTATTCTATTACACAACTTTCTAGTTGTTCTATCAATCTGGCACTGTCTGCAATGGAGGCAAAAATTGTCTAGCCTATTAGCTAGCAGTTTTAGCATGATATCCCCTAGTTGCACTGCAAAAGGATGTTTTGCTTTGGTTTTCCAAATTATGAGGAAATATCATAAGAGAATTATGTATATTATTTTTTTCCTTTTTTAACAACTGTAGCAGATAGGGATGCACTCTGTTGCTTTAAAATGTTTTGATGTGTTTCTGCATGGGTATAAACATTAATTATTTCCATACATTAAAAAAAAAAAAAAGTCATTTTTGTATCCAGGTGTACATGAATAAATTAGTCAAGGGAGAAAAATCAACAGGGTGATCCATATTAATTGCTAATGGAGAAGACACTGTTGATACGTGGTATATAAAATATATGTATTTTAAATTATAAACTTTGCATCCATTTTTTAATAAATCATGAAGTTGAAAAATAGAATACTTTGTTCTTAAGGGATATTTAAATGTCATTTACTCCAATTCCCCTCCCATAAGCAGGGATGTGCTCAACTAGACCAGTTTGCTTAGAGCCCTGACTTATCTGACCTTGAAACATCCAGGGATGTGACATCTAACAGATCTCTGGATATCTTGTTCCAGTGTTTCACCACCCTCATTGCTAAAGATTTCTTCCTTATATTTAGTCCCAGAGACTTATTTATTTATTTATGCTCAGGTGGTAATGAAGCTGATCTTCTCTTGCTTTGCTTCTCCAGTCCCTGTCTTCTTGTCCATCCACTCAAGAGCTGTGGGAAGAGTGATTGCCATTGAAGACTGAGGAAAACAGTTGTTGAGTACCTCAGCCTTTTCCTTGTCCTTAGCTATCAGTTTGCCAGCCTTGCTTGTCACAGGAGGGACAGTTCCTTTAACCTTCCTTTTCTGGCTGACATACTTGTGGAAACTCTTCTTATTCTTTGCATCCTTTACCAAGTTAACTCCAGCTGTGCCATGTCTTGCCTGACCCCATCCCTACACAACTAGGTGATGTCCAAGACTCTTATGAGGAAACCTGTTTCTGCTTCCTTTGTCTGTGAATTTGATTCTTGCCCTTTAGTTTGACCACCAGGTCTTGACTCATTCATATTTGTCTCTTGTCTTCTTGGCCTGATTTTTTGCACCTGATGATTAAAAGCTGTTGCACTCTATGGAAAGCATTATTAAAGACCTGCCAGCTCTGTTCTTCTTCTTTCTCCATGAGGGCAGTTTCCCAGGGGATCCTATTGACTAACTCCTTGAATGGCTGGAACTCTGTTTTCCTAAAATGCAGGGCTCTAACTTTACTCTTCACAAATACAAATGAGAGATTTACATCCTGTGTACTTGATGCCTTAATTTCATACAGCTGTAAAGGGAAACAGAAGTTCTGACTGTGTTATTTCCCTCATGCATTTAACAGGAGTTTGTCCCACAAATGTAAATGACATCCATTCTTTGGAAAGTAAGTCTCTGGATATCTCAACTCCCATGTAGAGTCAACTCAGATAATTCATGCTCAGGCTGGTAAATTTGCTGGTCAGTGTGAGTTCAGGAATTTAGGTGGGATTTTTTGTGCATAAGTGTAACACATCACATTTTAAATTCCAAATAAAACTAAGCAATGTGTAATGAGGATGAACGTATAGTAAATACAGAAAGAGTTTATGGAAGTCTTTCTAATGTTGTATCAGAAGATGTTATCACTAGATGATAAACTTTCATGAGCCTGTGTCATGGTTTAACCCCAGTCAGAAACCCCATGCAGCTGCTTGCTCACTCTCCCACAGTAGGGCTGGGGAGAAAAATCAAAGGGGAAAAGCTAGAAAACACTTGGATTTAGATAAAGACAGTTTAATTGGGAAAGCAAAAGCCACACACACAAGCAAAACAAAACAAAGAATTCATCCACTACTTCCCATGACCAAGCAGGTGTTCAGCCATCTCCAGGACAGCAGGGCCCCACCACGTGTAACAAAAACTTGAGAAGATAAACACCATCACTTCAAAAGTACCCCCCTTCCTTCTCCTTCCTCTCACTTTCTGTACTGACCATGATGCCATACAGTCTGGAATATCCCTTTGGTTGGCTTGGGTCTCCTGTCCCATCTGTGTCTCCTCTGAGCCTCACATGGAACCCAATTTCCTCACCAGCATGGCAGTACAGAAAGAATAGGGTTTGGCCCTGCCCAGCAATAACAAAAACACCTCTATATTATCAACCCCGTGTACATAAAAAATCCAAAACACAGCCCTATACTAGTCCCAGTGTAAAAAAACTAACCCCACCACAACCAAAACAAGCACAGCCTGTTTCAGAGACATACCATGAAGCTTCAGATGACAAATTCAGTGTCCCTGAATCAACACTGAATTAATGTGAGCAGATGATTTACCATTATCAGGGACTTATCAAAAATTGTTAGCTATCAAAATCTGATTTTCAGAAGGTCATAAAGAAAAATTTGTGCAGCAGCATTTCCTTTTATTTTTAAATGTGGTTATATAAAATAGATACATTAAAACAGAAAGGACAGAGTATTTGAAATGGGGTAATGAATGGCGATATATTTTCTGCATTAAGTTGCTCTCTTATTTGTAGTGACTCTAGGACACAACTTTTTCCTTCTCTAATAGGAAAATTTATGATAAAGAGAATTCTATTATTCTTACTAAAGAGATGATCTAACATTGAGAGTCTAAACATGCAATCTAACGTAGAACATGTTTGGATATCTGCATTTTTTTCACAGAAGAGATTAACAAAAGCTGTGTTAGTGCTCATCAGAAAATAGAGCTAAAAGGAGAATCACTGAAATGTACTGGTTTGCTGATAATCCTGCTCTGTGAAACTGGAATACATATTTTCATTTGCTAATCCTATTTACAGGAGATAAAGTCCTATGCTTCAGAGCACTGCCAGCCATGA
This sequence comes from Petroica traversi, assembly GCA_025920805.1. Lineage (NCBI taxonomy): Eukaryota > Metazoa > Chordata > Aves > Passeriformes > Petroicidae > Petroica > Petroica traversi. The sequence goes on along the minus strand of JAHLSL010000080.1, from coordinate 1,312,342 downwards.
ACTGCTTGGTGTTTAGCACAATTCTGCTGCCTGGGCAAGTGAAGCATTGTGTCTTGCTCCTTTAAGTAACCCAGTTAAATTGCCTTTGCCTACCACGCCTGGGATTATGGGACACAATACTTTTGGGATAAACATAGAATAATGATGATAAGCAATTTTCAAGGTATTGCCCCAACTACACAGAAAAATGTATTCAAATGAGAGAAAGGCTGTTTAGAAGAAACAAGGTCTGGATTTGCTCTGAGACAGACAGAGCGAGACTGCTGGAGAAGCTATTGGATTTGACAGGAAAACACAGAAGAGATCATGGTGAGTGACAGTGGGAAGAAAAAAAATGTTTGGAAGTTAATGGTGTGGAAATAAGGTAGGTTCACCAAAGCTCTGCATGTAACTGAAAGGAAATTGTTCCTGGTAAACACTAACTGTGGCTGAGTGCACAGGATGCACAGTTGGCTTTTATAAGAGGTTTCTTGCTGCTCCTTAGTGTTAGTCTGTTTTCATTCAAGTGGATGAGCAACTATTACAAGAGCATCGCAGTGTGTACATGGCTGTCATTTACAAGTGGGAAAAAATAAAGGTTTTAGAAAAATAAAAGGAAAAATGTGTATTTCTAGCTCCTTCCACAGGACAGAAGCAAATTCTTTATATTAACTTCCTAAGGAAATGTTTTTTTTCCATGTCTCACTCCTATTTTTTCCTTGTCTTTAAGAGCTGCTTGAGAATATGTTATTGGTCTCCATCAGTCTCATTGCTGTTCAATTGCCTTGTTTGCACTTAAACTCTGAGCTCTTTGAAACAGGAATATGTGTGTCTGAACACTGTCTAGTATAGCTGGCATGATATTTCTCTGTAAGTTCTGCTGGAATATTAACCAGAGGCTGTACAGTTTTTGAGAAAACTTTGACACTAGGGCCTTAGTATATTGGCAAAATGACTGTAAATTGTACTTCTATCTTTTTCTTTTTCATTTTTGAGGAATTAGTCTTGAAATTATGTGTGTAGAGATATATTTATCTCAACTTGTAGAAATGCAGCTTTCATCAGGAGAAGAAAATATAAAATTTGAAAACTGTGTTGTCACAGCACTTAATCATATAATGAGATTGAAAATTTAAGACAGGAAACTGCCTTGCCTCTTAATCCCTCACAGGCTGAGGTGAATTAAAAGTCAGAGTGGCAGAAAATGTTGTTATCCTTTCTCTTGAGTTCAGATAAAGTGTAATTAGGTAAGAAGGTTAACACTGGACATCTTCCTCTTCATCCTGACTGCTTTCTAACAAGATGGTTAGACTTTACTGACAGCTATATAAAATCCCAGAAATATTAAAAGAAATGCAAATGAAAGAGAATTTTTATTTTTAAGATGCTGAGTTTCATGATCCTATCTATTTAATATATAAATTATATGTTTATATTATACAGATTAATATACTTTAATATATATTTAATATTTAATAAATCTAAATCAAATACAAACTGTCTTTAAATTCCATGTTTAAAGAAGTTTAAGGGTCAGTCAGCTAAAACAAAATAAGGAAAATGGCCAACTCAAATTACCATGGGTTTAGTGTTGAAAATTTTGTATGTAGGACACTGCCCAAAGTACTTTTTTGTTGATCAGTATTTTCTGGTTTTGTTAGAAACACTGCATTTTTGTGAAACTTATCTCAATATATTTATTGAACTTTTAAATACTTTCCACTTTCTTTAATACAAATTTTTAGCTTCAGTAAAAGCCTTAAAAATGTTCCTTTTTTTCTAACTTGGAATATGAGGTAAAATTGGATAACAGCAGAGAACATAGGCATGCTGAAAATAACTCTGTTAATGAGAAATGTAGAAGGGTTCCTTATATGTTTGCATCAAATAGGATATACGCCAGAGTACATAATGGAAAAATTTTGATTTTTTTTTTTCTTAATTGAATATAAAAATAATCAGGGAGTTGTATTTTTAAAGGCCATTCTAGTTCTATTAAACAGAATAAATTAGCTTGTTGATGTTTTCTGTTAATAACTATATTAGGGCAGAACTTGCTAATATTTCTCATCTGTAACTTTTCTTATCCCAATGATAGGATACTCAAAGCAGCACAGGTCTTGTGAGCTTCCCTCTCACCCTGGGAGAACAGAGTTAGGATGGGAAGGTTACTTGAAGCTCTTAAAGGGGGCTTCTGCCTCAGAGTCTAGCATGGCCAGAGATGTTCTTCTGTGTACTTTGCATGTTCTTGAATTTAACCACTGATTTACTACATCCTTAGGTAGAGTATAGTGCAGCTGATTAAGCTAAGTTCTGCAATGCAGGCCAAAATTCGAAGGCTTAACTTTCTTTCTTTATACAAAATGGGTTTTTTTTAAGTTTAATACTTCTCAGCCTAAAATTCCACAGTTTAGAAAATTTTTCCACCAGAAACAGTTGTGAGGGAAAAAAAAAAGTTGAACTTCCATTCCTTTTTAGAGTACTTTTCTGTTTCTTACCACACATAAAGCAAAAAACTGGAGAGGGTAACACTGGAGTGGTAAAAGTGTAAAACGAAGATACCTACTCTGTTCCTAGATTGATATTTGGTAAAACACAGTTGAACTACCTCTCATGAATCACAGTTGGATATCTAAACCTTTGAACTCCAGAGGTATTAATTTTTCGTTCTGTAAAAGGTTCTATTTAACCTAGCTTGATTTGGGAGGTATTTTTAGAAGCTATGTACTCTCCAGGACTCTAAATCAGCTTTCTGTTGAGATACCAAGTGGGTGATGCTGTTAACCTCACACAGAACTGTCACACTGCTGGCCCAGACTCTACTGGGAGGAAGTACCATCTGAATTTGTATGAAACTAGGTTTTGAGATTAAGTTCAAATTCCAGACAAAGTTTTTGAGGATTAAAAAATGATCAAGAGTCTGTTTCATTTTAATGTCTCCTGCAGAAATGTAATTTCTGGATACTCCTCACTAAACTAGACTATTCCTCTGTGGGGATTTTCATCTAGGATGGCAACTATAATCCAGTGGTCTGCATCAGTTGAAAAATGCTTCTTTCCATGTTAAAGTCTAAAAAGGCCAGTAACAGTATTTGATCTACTTATTATTTGATCTACTTCGGACCTCCAGTAGTGAACCATTTTGCTAAGAAGCTAACAAACTCCCTTAATTGAGACAGCTCTTGCAGATTTATCCAAAACCTCAGGCAATTCCCTCTGCCAATCTCTATTACCTCCCACTTTGTCTAGCTTGCACACATGCCAACTGCCTTTCAGGCATGTCTGCAGTCTTTCTAGAAATTTAGAAATCAAGGAGACATTGTATAGCTGTGCTGAAAAGAATATGTACTTTAAAAAAATAAACTTCTTATTTGTTTCTTTGTTACTTCAGAAGACTCTTTTCTCCACAATTAAGTCAAGAACACAGGGTATATTGAAATTTAAGATCTTCATTGTGCAACAATATAATGATTTCTTACTAACACTGATCTTTAGTCATGGAGAGTTTTTCATTTGTTTTGACAGTACTTTGAGACATATTGATATGAACAGTAACAAAGACTGTTTAGGAAAAAGAGCTCAATGTTAGAAATTCAAGTTAGTTGGTTTTGTTTTTTTCACAGATTTTCATTTACATATAATAGAAGTGTTTTTCTCCTTTGAGTCAATAACTGTAAGGAGCTTTTTTTTATTTAGTAAGTTAAAAAAAATTCTAAATCCAGTATTTAACAAAATCTAATAATCTACTAAATTATTTTACTTTTCTTCAATAGCACACATGTCCTTATCTCCACTTCTAACATGATTCAGGATTTTACTGGAGTGAGAAAAGACCAAGCATGGTGGGTCATGAAAAATATTCCTCTATATATTATCCCTAACACTGGCCAAAGAGCATGCCTAGAGAAGGACTGGGACATTTTTCCCAAAGTTCTTTCAGTCAGCAATAACATTTGGGACAGAAATCAAATTTTTCTCCAGATTTATTTACTTATTTTTTAATTTAGCAACACTGCTCTCAATTCTCTGTACTACTGCCCCATATAAACTTCTCAGATCCCCAAAATCCTCTGGGAAGCATATGCACACTGTCTGGATAAAAAATAATCTTTTGTTTTCTTTTTGACTTTGCTCCTGCTGGCTATATTTCATAACTTCTGGCTAATATTTTTATATGCCTTTTTCTGACCTTCATAATTTACACAACCTTCTCTCTGCCTTCTTTCTCTCAGACTAGATAGTCCTAAATTACTTAGTCATTGCTTACACAAAGGATTTTTCATACCATCTTTGCCGATTTCCTTTGGACTATTTCCTAATATGCCATATTGTTTTTGAGTAAAGAATCCATTCACAGAATGGATCTTAGGTGTGGGAAAATCATGGGTTTCTAGGATAGCTTGCTGATGTTCTTGGTTCTGTTCTTCACACAGTTTCTATTACCCAATGTTTGTTTTCCCTTTAGACTTCTGAGTATGGAGCAAATATCTTCAGTGATCTATCTTGGCCCCAAGAGCTTGCTCCTGAGTGATAATGCAGCCATCAAGTTATGTTACTAGAATTTATTTTGTTCCTGTGGATTTTTTTAAATTTTGTATAGAAAAATTCTATCCTAAAAAAAATATGGAAATTATTTGCTGATTCAGATCCTGTCTCTATTGATGGCAACAGAAAGTGCTGTCTGGGGAAAGCACAGGAGCCTGTACATTTTGTAGAGTACTTTGTAGTCCTGTAGGTAATTTCTGTAAACCTTTTTTATTCTGCTTCAACATCTACAGTCATTGTTTTAGTAGTATTAAAACACGTCTTAATATACATTTTAGTACTTGTTGCTGGAGATATTGTCCATTATTTTTTCTAATTGGTGTTTGAACCTGCCAGGCATTTTCAGCTCTGGGGGATGGCACTGCAGAGTCTTTTCCCCACTGAGAATTGAACACTAATCTTTACTTTCATACCTTTTAATGAGGTTTCAGTATGAAAAAAAAGAACATTTTGCCTAATCCTGTCACAATTTATATTCTTGAATAGCCTCAATTTTCAAATGGTCCGATGGACTGAGGATTAAGCAATACTTTATTTGTCAATATATTTAAAGTAAAGAAACCCATAGACTTATTTTACCCCAGCTGTAAAATCTTTGGAATAAAGGCATCATTGAATGAAGAATGAAATTAGAAAATGTAAATCTTCATGACAAGAAAATACTCTGGAATAAATACTCACATTTTTTTAAAGCCCCTGACAGTTAAGAAGGTGATGAACGGCTGCCAGTGGGATCAGTAAGAATAAGTTTTGTTGTAAAAATCTAACTGTGGATTTTATATTCTTAATGCAACATGGTTAAGTAGATAGAGTGGGATTATATAGTACTGCTTTTGATCTTCTGCTTTAGTCTGGACTTTCTAAATGGATCTGAAAAAGTTCTAAATAGGACTATGTGGTAAATGGAAAAATAGCTAGAAAACTGCATTCTAAGAATAGCTGCCGGCAACTTTTAATTAGGAAGAGTGCACTGACCCTATATTGTTGAACTTACTCTAGGCCTATTTCTAGTTGCTACTTTCAGTAAGATACTAATGATGAGTAGTGGCTTGACCCTGGCTGGATGTCAGGCACACACCAAAGCTGCTCTCTCACTCCCCTCAGCAGCTGGACAGGGGATAGAAAACGTAACAAAAGGTTCATGAGTTAAGGACAGGGAGAGATCACTCATCAAATACCATTGCAGGCAAAACAATAGAGATATTGATTGAATTTATTACTACAATAAAAGAGCAGAATAATAAGAAGTAAAACACCACCTCCCTCTCCCCAGTGGTGCAGGAGATAAGGAATGTGTGTTTGGGTCAGTTCATCACTCAAGGTTTTCTCCTGCTTCTTTTGGAGAGGAGTCCTTCTCTTGCTCCACCATGGGGTCCCTACTGTAGGAGATACTTCTCCATTAACTTCTCCTGTGTGAGTCCATCCTAGAGGCAACAGTCCTCCACAAACTGCTGCAGTGTGGGTCACTCTTCTATGGGTTGCAGTATTTCAAGGAAAGGCTGTTCCAGCATGGGCTTCTCTCTCCATCTCATCTCCAGGGCCTGGAGCACCTCCACCCTCTCCTCCATTGATCTTGAAGGCTTCAGAGTTGCTCCTCTCACATATTCTCACACCAATCTTCTCAGGCCACATTTACATCTGTGCAATACATTTTCTTATCTTAAATCTGTCATCACAGAGGAATTACTGCCATTTTAATTGGCTCAGTCTTGACCAGTAGCACGTCAAGGGATTGGCTCTGCTCGACACAGAGGAAACTTCTGGCAGCTTCTCACAGAAACCATTCCCTGTAGCCCCCCTGCTACCAAAGTTTAGCCATGCAAACCCAATGCATGATGGAATAGAGAGCTTCATATTAAATTGCAATCACAGCTACCTCACTGAGAATGAAGCATATTGGAAGGTTCAGATTTTGAAATTATCACTACAAACTGCAGCAATTGTGTAGGGGAGAAATATGTAAACCAGCATGTATAACCTCAAAATACTGTCTTACATAAGAACAAACTGCGCTGGTAAGAGGTGCCAAGTAAGTGCTCATGAGATCACAAGGTAAAAATGAAATGTAAAAGCCATGTTGCTGCCCAAACAGGACTATCCTGAGATACACAGCCAGAAGATTTAGGACAGGGAAAACACAGAAAATTAAGTATTGTTTAATTAAGCCGTACAATAGTACCTCTCAGTTGAAAAAAATACCTAACACTTCATGTGTGGCGGATTTAGAAATATGTGCAACTACTGACAAGTCCAGAGATAAGCAAGGAGAACAATGAGAGGTTAGTGAATTTATTTGTGAAAACAAATTGACCTACTTAGGACTATCTACTTTAAGAATATAGAATTCATATGGAATATAGAAACCTTCTAAATCATAAAAAGCTATAGCAGACATGCATCCACATTTTTTTTCAGTATTGAAATATTCTAAAACATAAAAGGCAGATAACTTGCCACCATTTTTTTCAATATGCAAAGTGGATGGGCTGAGAAGTTGCAGCTCAGGTTCCAGAGATAAAGATGCAGATATTGTGATAGGGAACAGTATCTAAATACAGATGGAGTAAAATGCATAACGCAGTTGCAAAGTTTCTATTACCAATGATAGTGATAACAAAAGATTGGACAAATTCTTATAAAAAATTATGCAGGTGAAATTGATGCTTTATAGGAGCAGGGTAACCTGCCATAGGGATTTTAAAATATTAAAAATATTTTTAATATTTTTATCAGAATCTTTAGCTCTTAACACAAGGTATATAGATATTATTAGTAAGTAGATATTAAGAAACAGATTACAGAATTGAAAAAGAAGTACTAATAACTTTCCTGAGGAAGAATGAGATGTTTAAATTTAGGCTATGTAAGAAATAATGCAATTTTCTGACTCTTAATCCAGGTTTAGACAATTTAAAACCATTTGTTCTCTAAGACAGAAGGCAAAGGAATAGAAATATGTATGTAATATTCCTGATAATCTTGCCACCTCGTTGCAACAGCTACAAATCAGCTTAAAGGTTGGGTAATTACTTCTTATGATTATTTATCTTATTAAACAGCAATTCAGATTGAGGTTGAAACAGTACTTAATGTACCAGGAATGAAAATGAACCTACTTAAGGATGAGAAATGATCTATGACAATCGATACTAAATGGCTGCAACAGGAACTTTCTTGGAACAGCACAAGAAAACCCCAGACTGCCTTAGGAGTCATTCCAGGTCTAAGGTGTTTGTTCTGTACAGGAAGATTTTGCAATATGGAGCTGAATTAACTAAAGAGTGTCTCAGTTAAATTAATATGCAGACTCCTTTCAGCAATTTTAAGTACCCTTGATGAGTTTTCTGATGATCTTTGGAGAGCTCTGACTAGACAATGTAATCTTTTCCTCTTTAGAATGATATGAAATTATGGGTGCAGCAGAAAAATACATATTTCCTAAAAAATTAGTATTGTTTATTAACCTGTGTATCTTTGAACATGGTTCTGTTTGTTAGGTTTTAATCATGAAACACCATAGCTTTCAAGTTTGTATGCCTTCTACAGATGTGAGAGTTAGTAGAGTGTTATTTTGTACAAAAACATATCTTTTTGCATTTAAATAAATTAAGTTTGTTTTGCTTTTTAGGGCTTAAACCCCTATTTCACTAGGGTAAATCTTACATTCAGTCACTCATACACTACTGGCCTTGGAGATTTTTTCTGCCTGTTCATAATTTTCAGTTTTTGACCTGAATTTATGATTATCAGTGTACTTTATACAGATTTCAATAGGCCTCCTGAAGTAATTTTATTTGCATGATTTTTGTTAAAAATGGCATTTTTCCCTGTAAAGCAAATGATTCTAAATTTTTGGAGAATTTTTTGGGTTTTGGGACTTTTAACATTTTCAGACTGTATTCTTTAAAAAAAAACCAGATTATTTGATATAAAACTGACAGGCTCCTACAAGCATTCCTGAATGTTTATTTATTAATGTTTTAAAAACATTTTTTTAATTACTATTTTTAATTTAAAGCTACATAGTGTAAAAAATAGGGGGGAAAAGTTCAAAAATTAAGTATTTAATCTGGTTTGAAAACGTTCAGTTATCACTCAGAACTCTATGTTTGTAGTTGCGTATATTAAGTGCGCTATTAGGATTTTTGATGTAAAACAGTTTTTTGCTCATTTTAGTTTCTATCTTTGTTTTAGTCATTGCAACACTTTGACTCAAGTAGCTGGTGCAAAATAGCATTGCGATGATTTGAACTAAGGAATACTTTCACAACCTTTTAAGAAATTGTACTGGTCTTGCTTTCTGCTGTCTTATCCCATTTTTGGAAAAGTTTGACTCGCAACAGATGAGGAGGTGTGTCAATTGGCATCCATATGTCAGTCTTATTTTAAAGTTAGAAGTGAGCATTCTGTACTTATCTGTTCATTGAAAATAAAAAAAAATACTGAAAATCTTCTGAACCAGCCAATTCCTTGAGCACAGGGAATCTAAAAAGTTCACAACATAGCAAATCTATTATTTAGTGAGGACTTGCACTTGCCTTATCTTATATTTTCAGATTCTGGAAAGAATGCATTTAATTAATAAGATAAATTAATCATGTAATTGTTCACTTTTTTCATGTTCTGTTGTTTTAAAGTCTTTCATACCAATATCCTCTATTTTTATTAATATCTGTTCTGAAGCTCCTGCCCTCTGAAGCAAGTACTTAGGTTACATAATGCAAAATCTGAATATTGGATATTCACAGTCTGAGATGACTCACAGATGACTCATGGGTGTTTTATTGGTCGGGGTTTTGGGTTGTTTTTTGTTATTTGCTTTTCTTTATTTTGTCCAAGAAGTGCACTTGTTTCAGTGCTTTAACATCTGAAATAGGATATCTGCTGGTTTAAAACCTACAAACTGCTTTAAATTGAACTGAAAAGCAGTCTTTATAGTATGGGCTAGTAAAATCAGAAGGATCTGAAATATATTTTAAGACAGTGAAAGTTCTTATGAACTGTTTATGCTCTAGCATTTTTGAATGGTAGTCAAAAATCCAGTTGTGCTTTGAAAATCAGGGAAAATTTTGTTTCAGTAAATCACATTGACTTTCAAATTCCTAATATTATCTTATTTCAGAAAAGAGAAAACACTTCAGGAAAAGACTATAAATAAGAGAATCATAGAAAAGCTTGTGTTGGAAGGGACCACAAAGTTCAACTATTCCAACCCTGCCCTGGCCAAGGTACCTTCACTGGACCATGTTACTCCCAGCCCCATCCAGCCTGGTCTTGAACACTTCTAGGAAAGGGGTAGCCACAACTTTTCTGGGCAACCTGTGCCAGTGTCTCACCACCCTCACAGTAAAGAATTACTTTACAATATCTAATATAAACCTACTCTCAGTTTAAAACCATTTACCCTTGTCCTGTCACTGCATGTTATTATAAACAGTGTTCTTGGAGCTCCCTTCAGGGAGTGGAAGGCAGCAATTAGGTCAGCTCTTTTCCAGGTTGAACAAAGCCAATTCTCACCTTTCTGAATAAGAGAGGTGCTCCATCCCCCTTGTCATCCTGGTGCTTCCTCTCTAGACTGACTCCAACAGATGTCCTTCCTGTGCTCTTCTAAATTTGGATCTCAGTTTTTGGGAACCATAGAGGAAATAGTCTGTGCCCACTGGCTGGCTGTGACTTCCATGGTTTTAGGAATTAAGCCAAATATTTCCAGTAACAATGATGAAATGATGAAATGGTAATGCCATAGTGTCAGATACTGTTAAACCGTTGTGTGGAATTCAGTGTATGGGTGGGTATTTATGTTCAGTAAAGGAAGAACTTAAAAAGAGCACTTACAGTGCAGGAAATATTTAAAAATATCTCAAATTAAAAAAAAAAAATTAAGGCAATAAATGAAATCCAGTTGTCCTTAGCCATTAAGGAGTGGCCTGCCTTTGCAATAAGAAAAGTGTGGACTAAAGATCGTATTTGAGAATGGGCCTGGAAAGTTCAGGAAAATTATAGCTACAATATCCTTCCCCATAATAATGTGGAATTTAAATAGAATTCCTATATATAATTAAATCACTGAAAATGGAAATTAAATTGAAATTGCTTTCTTAGGAACTATTTAAAAATCAGTTGAGTAATAAACTAGTTCGAACAAGAAGAAAAACCTTCTAAAAAAAAGGTACCTGCTAAAGACTAAATAATCTGATAAAGACAAAATTAATTCAGAAAGCATGAAAACTCCTAAATTTATGACATTTGAAGTGCTGCATTTGGCGCAGCAAATACATGTTTAAAATATTAAATGTTTATATTTAATGTTAACTGTCAATATTTAAAAAAAACATTTTAAATGTTACAATTGTCTTTTAGGGGTTAAAAGATAAAAGAGGATTATTATATCAACAGACTACTTATGCACAGAATTGTTGGAATTTACACTATTTGACTACCTTTTCTGTAGTCCTTCTAAGAATGGGTTTCAAGAGACTTAGAATGACATATTCTATTTAGCATTGTGACAAAGACCCTCTCTCAGAAATGCAGCCAGATGCTATCCTGAAAACTGACCAGATTTGCTTTGTCCTTTTATGCATTTCCCTGGAGGAATACAGAGAATATTGGAGGACCAAAAACTATCATTTAAATATTCCAAAGTAAGAAGTTTGTTTGTGGTTCCATAAGATATGCTTATTTTCATAATTGCTCTTCTCTACAGTTAGAGTCTGGTAAGGCCGGCTTGTTCTGGTCAGAACAGAGAGACAATTGAGTTTACTGAAGCAATCCATCAGGATGGCTGTACAGAGTGTGCCCTGAATCAACTTTCTTGATCAAAAGTGTGTCAATGCAATGTCTTTAGTTTCTGTTTCTTTATTCCCCTGAGTACTTTAATAATGATATTATTTTCTATTCTTGATAATGACCTGTCATTTTTTCCTAAATTTTCCTAAATGTCACTTTTTTCCTAAATTATTTTCCTAATGCTTCTGTGTCTTGACTTGAAAAAGATTTAGTGTAGCCATTGAGGGAGTAAAAAGAATCCTTACATGGGAATGTTTATGCTTACCCAGATCTCTGGTCACCTGAGAGATGAGACATCAGGCAGGATTTCTATTCTCGTGCTAAATACAACAAATGCAGACACAAAAGACAATTTTTCCAATTTAATTATTCCCCAGATAACATCTTCTCTCCGTTTACATTTAGTCAATGCTTTCCGGTTTAAAATTATTCCAAAAGCTGTTTAATTGCAGTCATTTGACCTTAAAAAGCAAATATTTTTTAAGAATTTTGAAACAAATTGTGGCTTTTATAAAGCTTATGAAATGCATTTAAAAATCATATGGTATTCCAAAGCTAAAGAATTAAAGTCTCTGTTAGACCAAAAAATGTGTTTATCTCTAGGGGTTTTGGAGAACAACCACCATGAAGGCCACTCATTGCAAAACCAGGGGTTTTTTCATTAGTTTTTTGTACTGAAAAACTTCTTACATTTTTTTTCAAGAGTTTCAATTCTGATGTCTGAAATTATGCATTTTTCTTAGTGCACTGAATTAATTACTTCTGTTTTGAATCTCTGTTTCTTTTTCATGTCATCTCTATGTGAAGTGAACCATATACTTTAACAATTCTAGTGTATTTCTATACATTGTTTATACCAGAATCTTTCACATTAATGACTAAAATATCCTCTCAATCTTCTGTAAAAGGGTAGTTTCAAGATAATATCATATAATTATGATGCCCTAGTTTTATAAGTAAATATTTTTCTGGTTGCAATGGTTTTGACAAAATGTACTAGTTCTGTTTCTTATCAAAGCATAAAACATTCAGAAGAAGCTTACTGTTTGAAGAGAGAGATTTTTAAGGTATTTGATTATCTGCTAGACTCAGATGACAAACATATAAGCCAAAAGTTAAGAACCACATTTTAGCTTATGCATTTCACTTCAATACAGCCAGGATTTATTCTGAACCTTCTTTTTTAAGATTTCTTTGGCAAAACTCTGCTGTCTACATATTTCTCTGCAAGGATGATAAAAGAAGAAATTAATTATGTTCTCCTTTTAATGAGGAAAAGAAGTAACCTAAAAATTGTAACTAACTTGAAGCAGGACTAACTTAGTAGACAAGAAACAAGTGTTTGCAACATACATGGCAATTGTTATAGTTCAGTAACCTCAGAATTACATCAATATTAGGGAAAATTAAGTGATGAATGCCTAAATTAACTAGTAATTTGAATGGTTTTCAACATAAAATTATTGAAAACTTAGTACATAAATACATATGCAGGGATGTGATGTACATTTCAGGAGTGGTGTCAGGGTAGACACTACCTATACAAAATATTTTCTATGGGAAATGAAAGTAAAATGCTATTTCTCAGACTCCAAAGAGACTTTTGGTTTGGGCTTTTTTTCAGATGTACTAGCACATTGGTCTGTATCTTTGTCATTCAGAAAACAGTGTACATTTTTTTGCCATCTTTGTTAAGTAGATTAAAAAATTATTTCCTTTCTTTGTCCTTATCACTGCTGGCCACCCTTGTAATACTGAATGCTTTGGGTTTTGATACACAACCTCTAGTGAATCTTGCTAGGCTGATGAGACACATCTATCTCCAGCTCCCCCTGCATTTTTTGAAGCAAAGTTTACTGCCCCTGTGAAGGAGATGATAAAAAGGAAATATGCTCTAGCATTTTAATTTGCTTTCTGAAGCAATAATTTAAACTGGTATTGAAAAGATGGGGTTTGTGTCATTTGGCTTGACCGGAATATGCAATTCTCTCTTAAAGAGTTGAAACTTCTAGAATTAGGCAGGACATTGGCTTTGGTGCAGCAATTTGCTACAGCACTCCTACAAGAGGACAGTGATCTGAGTGCTTTGATTTTACCCTGTATCCTTTCTTATACATTTGCATAGGTTCTACATCTCAGCTAAGCTTGACAAAGTGTGACAGTACCTCTACCATGGAAATAGAACTTCATTATTCAAGTGATATGTCAGGCATAATCCTCAGTCCTCCTAAGCCATGTTCCCCTCCTACCAAGCTATTTTAAGGTTTAGCCTATTTACTTAGTTTTTCAATTTCAGAAGTGCCAAAATGGTATCATAATGAAAAAAACCATTGCATGAAATCAGGAGAAATTAAACACTTTTGTGCCCACTTCCAAGTATGTGGAATCTGAACTCTTATTTTATAGGATTCCACAGTTCATTTGAAGTGATGATGCATGTCATTGATAGACCTCTAATTTCCCACAAGCCTCTAAAAAATGCTATCTCAGCAGCCTTTTTGCTTAGAAAATACCTTTCAAATTCCAGCTATAAGGCTAAAGTGTTCTGAGCAGCAGATGTCATTTATATTTACTTTGTAGAAATTATTTTGCTACAGGTGCAGGTCATTTGCAGGTTTTTATAGCACTGTAGCAGCATGGTGAGACTATCTTCATGTTGATCAAAGTGCTGAGATTTGGAAGTGCTAACATTTCTTAGTGCTGTATCATCATATATTTAACTATAAGAGAAAAGCTTCTTTTGGCAGATGAAATAGGTTTTTGCTATGTCATCAATGTGAGGATAGATATTAATTCAATTTTTCTTCTGTAGTCTGGGTTGATTCCATGTAATATATATTCAAAACTAAAGGGAAAAAAAATAGTATTAGCATAATATTTGGGAGTCATCTTGTTTTTTGGGGAACTCAACATGCTAGAAAGATAAATAGGTCATATCGAAATAAGACTTTTACTTTTTGCTGGCATTACCATGTGATTCATCAATCAACTTATTTTAAAATTTTTAAATAAAGCTCTCTGTTAATTATGCTCCCAGTGCATTGATCTGTTTTGTATAAGAAGTGTAAGCCTAGAACACCTGAAAGCATGCTGTTGCATGCTTGCCATACACTGTGTTTGACAAAGAACTGTTTTGTCTTTCCTTCATGCATTTAACTGTGGTATTGGCTGAAAACTTTTAGAATATGAATGAAATCTAGAGAAGTTAGGCTTCTAATTATAACAAGAATGTAAATTATTCAAATCTTATCTTAATATCTATTCTTACATGTCAAGAACAAAACAAAGTATTTTAATTTATTTCAAAGAATTTAAGAGCAGATTTTATGATCAAAACATACTTTTAATTATATATGAGCTGCTATGGTACAGAAAAAATAATAATATTAAAAATGTGTGTTTTAATGTGAGAGGTCACTTGCTGTTTGCAACTAAGATTGCTGTACAAGTGTCAAGAGATTTCAACTGCATTTTTAGTTTCAATAGACATCTGATTATTTGATATTGGCTTTCTTCTCTGGAAATTTATGCAATGTGGCAGCACACACCTTTTAGCAGAAAAATTCAACTTTGGATATTCCTTTGTATGGTTACAGGAGAAGGTTGGTGGTTTTGTTTGTTTGTTTTTTAAATGAAATGCCAATTTTTCAAGCAGAATTCAAAAGTTGATTTGATGCTATTAAAATCTTTGTTGGTCTACCAAGAGCATAAGGTTTCCTCTGGTAAAATTGCTTCATGGAAATGGCATCCAAATTAGACAAATGCATGTCATAAAATATCACTATCAGTTATGGTTAGTAAATCATGACCATGGGCAGAACAGATGACTTGACAGTTCATTAGGAAAGACAAGAGTGAGGAATCAAGACATTTTAATAGCCAAAATGTCTGATGTTCTAGACAACTAGACTTAATATACCGAGGAGAGAGGAAAATCAGAGTTTGTTGAAATTAATATCTATCCAATACTTTTGTAAAAGTTCCTACTCCAGAAGATGGCTTTTGGAAAACTTATCAGAATTCTTTTGTGGAGGGGATCAAGTGTCTATATTCATATTGCTAGCATTTAGTGATACTAAAGACATTAATTGTAAGAAGTCAAAATAATAAGATAATTTTATCCTGGGATAGAAATTTGAGAATAAGACAAGCCCCACTGGAGGAATGGATGGAATGGATGGGTCCTTTCTGCCCCACAAAAACCTCACTGTTACCATGTTTTCAGTAACAATGATTAAGAAGTTTGAGGAGCATTTTGGAAAAAAATATATATATATATGGGGTAGCTGTCTTTCTACTCGGCTTTTTTCTAGAGAATGAGAAGCAACATGAGATAAGGACAGAAGCATCAGTATCTGCTTGCTGAAATTGTGAGCCACAGATTTGCTCTTGTACTCATCAATGGTGAGGCTGCACTTTCAATCCTGTTCAGTTCTGGGCCCATCTCTGTAAGAAAGGCATTGAGGGGCTGGAGCGTGTCCAGAGAAGGGCAACGGGGCTGGGGAAGGGTCTGGAGTACAAGTGCTGTGAGGAGCAGCTGAGGGAGCTGGGGGTGTTTAGCCTGGAGAAAAGGAGGCTCAGGGGGGACCTCATTGCTTCCTACAACTGCCTGAAAGGAGGGTGCAGCCAGGTGGGATCAGGTTCTTCTCCCAAAAAACAAGTGACAGGACTGGAGGAAACAGTCTCAAGATGTGACTGGGAAGGCTTAGATTGGATGTTAGGAAAAATTTGTTAACTGTAAAGATTGTCAGGCATTGGAACAGGTCACCCAAGGAGGTGGTAAAGTCACCATCCCTGAAACTGTTCTAAAAATGTGTGGATGTGGCAATTGGGAATACAGTTTAACAGTGAATAGGGTAGACCTAAATTAACAGTTCAACCTTTTGATCTCAGACAGCTTTTCTAACCTAAAATACTCTATGATTCTATGATTGTACTGTGGATCAGTAAGAGATATGTTTTCATTATTGAGATGTGGTTGGTGGAATAACAGTCCCTGATTCCTACATTAAAGGGGGAGACACAGAAAGGAATAAAAATGCAACTTCAAACTTGGAAAGGAAAAAAAAATTGCAGAAATACTACCTAACCGTTAAAAAAAATTCCAAACAAACAGGTAGAATAGGGATAACAATACTTAGCCATTTTCAGTAAAGAAAACTTCAGGTCCTTTTTGAGACATTTGCTATACACAGAGCAGTTTTTCTTGATTTTGACAAATTACCTTCAGATCTGTTTCTTTAATTGTTTACTTAGGAACTGGCATTCCACATGAGGAACTGAATTTGTACTTCTAAATACAGCTACATCATCTTACATATGTAATCACTAAATCTCTTCTGCTTTTGTAGGCTGAAAATTAGATTATGGCAATAGCTTTTAAGTCAATATTCAAACAGCAGGTAACATACAGATAGATACTTTGCCTATCATTAAGCTTTCTAGTCTATTGGTAACAGTGAAAAACAGATGGAGAACCTGCGACCTTCCTGCAGTACTTTAAGATGAATATTTCAAAGCCCTTTGGAATTTGGTGCAGGCTAGTCAGTACATCACACCAAGTCTTTATAATTTTTGTAATTAAGACTAAATTTTTAATCTAGGCTGTAAAAATCCAAGTCAGATCTGAAAGGTGAACTTGAGGGAAATCATGATGTTCATGGCAATTTCTGTATTTTTAAAAAATAAATAGTTCCTTCCAATTTGAATAGATAATTTCTTGTTGACAACTTGAGTTTAACTGAAAATAGGTAGTTGTGCATTCAGTGCATACTGCAAGTTTTATGTTAGTTAACGTATTCATAAAAATTGAAGATTATGAAAAAAATATCACTGGATACTACACTTATTCTATTTTAATAGCAGGACTCTTCCTTTCATATAAGCTGAAGCCTCCATCATCATTTGAAAGGAAAGGACTAATCCCTGCTGTGTGGTGCCTTTAGATTGACCACAGGGTACATCTTCACTTTAGTGGAAAATTTCCCTTTTAATTAATACTTGTAGTTATTTAATACTTGTATCAAGGACAAGATTTCTGATTTTTAAAGAAGGTTAATGAGATGTCTTCTTTCAAGGATATATGTGGATAACATCTTAGTATCTTTTACTAGCCTTCACATCTCTCAGCAAGTTGGTTTTATTTTTTGGTCCAGGTTTGGTAGGTGTCTATCTCACTAATATTTCCCACAGCAGAAGAAATACTCTGAAGCCTCATCTTTGTGGCTTCCCTTTGATGGAGGGTCTCTTTGTTCATCTGTTCTGACAGCCTGAGTCAAATACATGAAACACCAAGAGTAATCCAGCAGTTGTTTTCTTCAGTCCTTCAGGATTAGCATTCCCGGTGAGTTTCAGACTAGTCTGAGTGAAATTTAATGGGAAAGTAAACCCCTCCTTATTCTAACAAGACAAAAAACTGGAAACTCATTACTAATACTGAGAAGAGATGCAAGGAATTGAAATTATTCAGGAAGTGTTTGTTTTAGCATTACTAGCAGTGTTTATTACCAACAGACTTGATAACAAGCATTGTCTCCTGGGCAGTCTCCTCCCCTCATTGCCAGTCACTGTTATTCCCATGGACTGCTACTGCTCTCCGGGAGGTTCCTAAAATTCTCAGCCTTCAGAATTAATCAAATCAAATTATGATCTTGGAAGAACTTGCTAATGAAATGCTGTCAGTGGCAATACTGATTTTGGATATGCAAAAGTTCATTACAAAGCTTTTCACAAGGCATCCACACAGTTTTGGCAACTTGTTGATGAGTAAACAAGTGCCAATGAATGCTTGTGTAAGTGGAAGTAGGTATGTGTGCCATAAAATACAGCTGCAATGCATTTAGGAAAGAAATGTGAATATTGTAGATTAATTAGCACTTAAAAAATATTAAGAGAAATATTTATAGCCTGGATATGTCTGGATATCAGCTGACTATAAGTATAGCACAGCAAAGCTGAAGAAGCCTCCTTATGTACCAGATAATAGATGGTCTTTTAGGACAATAGAAGATACCCTGAATCAAGGCCCAGAGGAAAAAGAGTGGGAAAGACTGAAGGGCAGAGAAAAAAAATTGTAGAACTGAAGAAAAACTGGAAATAAGAGAAAAAGTTAAAGTAAAATGAGGCAGAGACTGGAAAAAGCAAAATCCTAGTGCATGGGAGAGACCTCCCAGAACTGCAGTGATAGATTTTCTCATCTCACTGGGTTAGATGTAGATGTCCAGCGTCTGCTCTCCTAAGACTGAGCTTAGTCTATTCTTTCACCAGGATTTTTCACACTCTTCCAGATGGAGATAGTGTGATGTAGCTCTTGACTGGATTTAGCCCCCTATGCAGAGAACTCTTTGGCTGTTACTGCATCCTCCACTGTACAAATTTATCCTTGTCTACAGGGATTAACATTACCACAAAAATGTATGCTTTATAAAGCAGCATTCCAGAATGGCAGACAGGGAAGACATGCAGTTTTTGAGCAATGATGGTTGAGGGACAGATTTTCAGAGTAAATTGGTTTATCACCTTGTGAGCTAGCAAAAGTACAGTAAGGCTCTGAGGACAGAAAGAAGCATATTACCAGATACAGAATCCCACAACAGGAGCAATAATCCCGTTTACACACCAGGCTCTCTTTCTCTTCTGCTGGTCTCTTAAGTGTGGGTCATGCAACCTTCTGTCTCTACAAAGAGAGGACATAATGATCCAATTCATGGAAGTCAGGGCAAAAGGGAAATCAAAGATCAGTGGGTCACAGGATAGGAACTTTGAGAATGACTAAGCCTTGCATGAGTTTGAAACAGATAGGAAAAACAAAAAAAAAACCCCTTAAAGCCAGAAATCAAAGCAGTAAATGAGACTGGACAGCAAGCCAGTGCCAATTCTGTTAAAATAAAAAAAATGTTTCCGCTTTTTTATGAAAACTAATGAGCTAAAAATGTTATTGCATTTAAAACATGGTCTATAAGGATAATTTGAAACATTTTCTTTCTCCAAGCCTTTTATTGTAATAGTATAGAGTAAAAGTAATTGCATTTCTTCACAAAAACAAAGTAAACAAAGGGGGAAGAATCTCCCAAAAACAAAACAAAAACTCCTGCCCAGGTCTCTCTATCCAAAGATATTCCAATATCCATTTATTTACTGACAAAAACTTTGTCAGTTTGACTAAATTTGTATACAAAGGGATACATGGTTGAATTTTTACTAAGGGTAATAGAACAAAATTCACTGAATTTTCACAAAAAGTAGTATCCTATAAGTTTAAAAAAGAGAAGTGCTAAAAAGTGCAGCATTAAAATGGTTTTTATTTTTTGGTAGTATAATGTGAAATACATGTCCAACCACATCAAATGTTAGATAGAATGCTTATTAACGTAACTGCTTCTTCATAAGGAATGCTAGAGAAAAGAACTCAATTTGTATAATTACTTTCGTGAAAAGATATAAATATGTTAAGTATAAATTATAAAAATATCTGGAGTGGTATTGGAATTCATGAAAACAAGTTCATCCTTATAAAGCTTTATTTTCGCTTTATAATTTGAGAGAAGAGAGAAAAAAGCAGAATGATCTGTATTGTAAGAAATGACTGCCTGTTGTAGTTCCTATGTGGGGCTTATAGGATTTGAACAACAATTTAGGTGCTTATATTCAAGAGCAGGTCATAAAGCTTATAAGACATGAAGAGGCATCACATAATGGGCTTTGATATTCCTTTAGCATTTATCTTTCAGTTTCTATAGAAAATAATTTAAGAAAGGATTTTTGTGTTCTAAAAAATTGTCAAAGACCTGGTTGCTATGTATGCATCAAATGCTCCAAAGCACATGGCTACAATCCTTTTCAAAACTGCCTGCAAGACCATAGTGACATTTTTTAAATGTATGGATGTTTTTAGTTTCTTTTTAAGCTGCAGTTTTCCTCCTTTCTCCTCAGGCTACTGTCATTCATGGCAATTCAGGAATGGCTACTACTCTGTTAGCATCTTGGTATACTCCCCTTCTGACATTAAGTGCAGAGCTGAACAGGGTAGCTTTTGCTGTATCTTTTGACAGTGAGAAGATTTAATTCCCCATTGCTTCACTGCAGGTCACTACATTCGACGAAACATCAATTGGATTCAACCCTGAAACAATTCATAGAAAAAGAGTCAATTGGAATATAGGTTTGTCAATCATGGGAGAGATCAGTTCCTCCTATCAATTTTCTTTCTGTTCAGACTGATAATTTTGTGTTTAAAGACGGACTTCAGCACGAGGAATGAGAATCATTTGTGCTATTTTGCATGTCAACACTTTAGGAACCAGAAACTGGGAAATATGGCCTTGAGTTTTTGTAACTGAATTGAGATAGGAAAGAATAACAAAGTTCTTTTGCTGGTATTTTAAAAGTAAATATAAATCCTAGACACTTACACACCTTAATGCTCCTAAACAGAGAGAAAGGCTTTTGGAAGATTCTACTTAGGTTTATTTCATTGGGAAAGTAGTCAGTATCCTAAATTTGCGCAGATCTTCAGTGTCATGAAAAAATATCAAACAAAATGAGAATTAAAAGGTACCTCTTTGCTTCATATATCCTTTTGGTTAGCTGTGGGACACTGTGCTTTGAACAATCCTGAGACTGTCTCCTGCAGGACACTAACTTTCTGTGAAACCCTGACAGACAGGAGTGCCCTATTTCAACAGGATATCTGAAGAAGGCATTTTGAGTAGCAGCTGCTCCTTGCTGAATGATAGCTCATCAGAGAGTCAACAGAATAATTCCATTCCTTAAATGTAAAATAATATATTTAGAGTAATGAAAAAATGGCATGCCTTCTTCAAATTGGACTGAGCTGGTTGGTTGCTCTCTAAATATGTTTAAGAGCAACCTCTCAGGCTTCCTTAGTACCTTCCTAAAATAATTACTTGATTCAGGGCTCCTAAAGTATATGATGAAACCCATTTTTACTCACATCTTTCCTAAATTGGTTTGCCTCAGATGGTAATGAATATAAACATAAGAAGATAAATGGAGTGAGTGCTTTATACCTAAATGCAGAAAGTTGTGATTTCCAAAAGTATTTTAAAAAGCAGTGGAGTCAGATGACATTCTGAAATCTTATTTTCATTATATTTATCTTGCATATTATACTCTGTCAACAACAATAATAAACAGTTCCTTAACTCAAGGCTTTTATTTAGAATTTTAAAATTATTTATTAGTTAATGTATTCTTCTTTAGTTGTCATTTAGCTCTTCCATCATTATCTATTTGCTTTCTTTTTGCCTCATTTCTTTTAAGAGGTTGATACTGCCTTGGAGGAGAATGATAATCAGGCTGTATCACTTTGTTGTTCTCTGGAGCCAGGCTGCATGGAAATCATAA
The DNA here is from genome assembly GCA_025920805.1 of Petroica traversi. Classification (NCBI taxonomy): domain Eukaryota; kingdom Metazoa; phylum Chordata; class Aves; order Passeriformes; family Petroicidae; genus Petroica; species Petroica traversi. The sequence continues at coordinate 1,290,664 of JAHLSL010000080.1, read as the reverse complement.
ATGATGCAGTGACTGCAGCACTACAGTGGGAAACAATAAGAATGCAAGCAAACTCATGGTTAAAGGAGTGACTGAGTTTGGCAGTATTATGGAAGTGACAGTAGGCAAAATGTCCAAAAAATGGCAGAGATAGAAATAAAATTTAATTGTGTTCAGAATCCTTGTTTTGGAAGAAAATAAATGTGGGTGAGGAAGCCAAGTGGTAAGAGGAGAAAGAACAAATAAATGCCCTTTATTTTTTTCCTGAAGGAAGATAAATTTATCATGCCTCAGTTAAAATAACTTATTTTCCCCATGGAAACAGAGCCACACTTTTTGAAGAAAAGAGAGGCAATTTCTAGTGATACATTTAGATATTGGTACAGGCACTATCGGTGGGCAAACTGTTCATTGCCAGATGTAGTGTAAATGTATAGGAAGATATTTTTAAAAGGTGAGATGTATAAAGCTTGTAACAGGTTCATTTCAAGGATAGTTTTCCTTTGTGTTTAAGGGCAGATGGAGGGATGTCATTACTCTGCTGCTAGCTCCAGTGCTTTCAGTTTGGAAATTAAGATTGCAAATGAATATGGGACAGAGCTGACCATATTGTTAAGCCTGAAGAAAAATCTTGTAACAGGTGAAGAAATTGTGTAGTTTTTGAGCCTCTGAGATATGAGTGAGATCTCTGAAGAAAGATGGTAAAACAAACCTCTGAACGTGAATGCATCTTGACATTTTTTTATACTCAATCAGGATGGAATTTAATTTAAAAATCACCTAAAATATTATTTCCAAACTGACTGCACAATCCATTTGGAACATGCACACCTGTGTGCACAATATTCAGGTGCACACACATGTAAAAACGATGTCAGCCTTTAAGGAAGGGTTCTGAGAGGAGCTGACAGATTTGTACAGTTTTTGATGTAACAGCTACACATCAAGTAAATGTAAAAACATTCAAGAGAAGTCAGACCTTACTTCTGACTGAAAATCAAATCCTGGTAAATTAGTGCTAGACACTAAAAACTTTGCAGGTAGTAAGAAGACCAAGCTGATAGTAGGAGAAGTTCATACCCATATATTCCTTTAGCTTTTGGGACTGATTATTGTAGTGAAGTAAATACTCATGATTCTCACAGGGGTAAGCTTATGACCTCAAAGCACATCACTTCAAGTGGGGAACAGGCCGCCGTGGTGTGACATCTAACAAGTTTATTTTCTCCTCCATGTAGCCAGTACACTGTAACACTTTTCAAGGTTCACACACGCGTTTCTGCTTTAAAGTACATGCCTCCTACATGTAAAGGCTATTTCAAGTACATTAACCAAGTGTTTGCAAGATAAATCTGACCATGAAAAGTAAGCTAAAACTCTGTATTGTTTTTGGGAAGGATTAGACTAAAAAATATGAGCTGAGCTGAGCTGTCTCTAGTTGCCTGTTTTTAACATAGACTTGAGATGTGGGGGATTTGAGTGATGTCGGTTTGGAGTTTTTTTGATAGAATTAATTTTAGCCTACAAGGCCATGCCAGAAATTCTGGTGACTCCTTTCTTTTCTCTCATGTTTAGATTGGTACATCAGGAGAAAAGCACACATTTATTTTGTTCTAGACAGTTTGACTTCATGCACATTAAAACAAGTGGATTTACTGGTAGTGAAATCTTATATATATTTTTAAAACTAAATATGGGACTTGCCATTGATAATAGGGATGTCCACAATATAAAATAAGTACCTAAAAAGGTATGTCTACAAAGGATAAATTAATGGTACAGATATAAGCTTGTTAGAGCAAGTAGACATTAGTAGAGATTAGTTTGTTTGGGTTTTTTTTACATATGACTATCCTCCTACTTCTGATGCATTTTGTCATCAATACTGGTTTTCACCTGTGCTATGTTCAAGGTAAATGTATTTTAGACATTCTCCTTAGTCAAGTAGTCTAGTGCTTGGAAACATTACCGACGTTTGTTGCTTGCAGAAGACCAACATTACCTTAATTGTTCATTGCGGGTTAAAGACCAGTCTTTCCATGCTCTTATGCCCACCGTAAGTTTCCACTGTTGATAATTCTTTGAGAAAAGACATAAGAAAACTTTTGGTGGATTCAATAGTACCTAATTTTTAGTCTCTTCTATGCCATGAATTTCTGCCTTGGTTTTGTCTTCATTCTACATCCATGTTTGGATTTACTTTTTGCTTTCTTAATTTGCAGCCTCCCCATGGGCTGCACCACATCTCTGCTCTGATGCCTGGAGCACCTCTTGCCCCTTCTTCTCTGACCCTGGGGTCTGCAAGACTATCAGTTTCACATATTCTCACTCCATTCTCCCAGATGATGTTGCACAACTTTGTGCCCCCAATCTCAAATAAATTATCTCAGAGGCACCAACTTTGGGCTCTTGGAGTTGTATGGAACTTTCTCTGTACTCTGTGCAGACAGCATCAGGCATCTCGTCTCAGAAGCCACGCCTGCAGCTCCCCCCCGTCCCCCTTGCCATGTAAACCCTATACAGCTGGCATTCTGAAATGTGGGTACCCATCACTGCATATTGCTACCCAGCCCGTGTGACTACCTTTTCAAGAACTGCATTGCATTGTTTGTGGATTACTTTAAACAGCCACGCACCAAGTTCCTGTGAGCTAAATTCAAAGGCTTTTAGTTCAAATCTGTAGCACAAGACTTTCTCCAGCTTCACCACACCCATGGATGCAGACGAGCCACAGGAGTTCATGCTGAAAGAGATCAGAATATCTCCTTTTGTCACACCATTTGGTAAATCATTGGTAGGATAAACATGTTCCCAAAGGTAATAGATTATTAATTGCTTTCAGATTATGTGCTATAACTACTTAATATTTATTTATTTTCCTTTTTTTTTTTTTTTTTTTAATAAATGAAGAATCAAGACTTTGTATCCATGTACAGTTAGATCTGAGTTCTGGAACACTTCATATAGTACACTTGAGGAATTGAAAATACCTAATTTACAGTAAAAAACAATGCTAAGGCCTTGGTAAGTAAAATATAAACAGAAATAGGAAGAAAAATACTGCAGATCTAATTTGTTTTATTGATTCTGTTTTGGTATTGATTTTGTCTTATGCTTCTTTGCTTCCAAAGCTCTTTCTCTGCAAATAAACTTTGTGGTACATGTTTATATTGATAGCATAATATGGTGCACAATATAAAAAAAAAATAGATTTGTGGGGCAAGTGGTAAGCTTTAACATCTGGATATGGAGACATTTATGTGACACTTCTTGTCTGAGGAGGGATTTTAGGATCAGTTCATGTTATATAGTATGTCTGTTAGATACACTGAATTACCGTTTTCTTGTTTATATTTTGGTATTAGTGACTCAGAAAACTAAGATTGCAATTTCCATAACTGTTTTTCCTAATTGTGATGTTTTTCATAAGTTTTATACATCTCTCCAACATCTGTAGTGAGAAAACAACCTTTGAAATGGAAACTTTAAAACTAGACCAATACAATAAAATAAATATAATACCAATAGAACAACCTGCAGAGCTGTGAGCTCAATCATAGGTTTCCTACATAGTAATTTAAGCTCCACAGAACTATCTACACTGTTTTTACATAGCTAGCTATGCTACCAGTGAGACAGAAATACTTACTCAGATATTAACTTGTAGTTGTCATCTGTAATCGCACAGATTACATTTAGATAAACATAAAGCCATGAACTGACTTTAGCCTAAAAGCCATAACTTCATGCTGCATTTTTTCTTGGCAGAGATTAAGTTCCTGTCTATCATCACCTGTCTGTTTAGTTGTATTTAATGTAGAAGTGAAGCTGTGTTTCTAGACTGTTGTTTGACAGATCTTGACCCAAGACACACTTCTGTGGTTTATCATTCTACCACATATCTCAAGAAAATTATTGGGCAATGGACACTTTTAATTTAGCACAGTAATAATGACTTAAATTTAATGATAATAACAATAATCACTTTTTTAACTACCTTGAGAAAAAAGTAATTTCACTACAAAGCAAGTCTTTTTTAACAAGTGCAATATTATTTAATTTTATTTTAATAATTCTTGTGTTTATTTGAAAGGAAGGTGATGTTTTTTTCCCCATTCCTTTAGTGATCTAATATCTAAGAGATATCTTAGAAATAGGTTTTAAGGAAAAACATATTGTACTTTTTTTTAAAGAAAAACTACCCATTAGTAGCCAAGTACTTTTTATCCTGCAATAAAAGGAAGACATACTTTGAACTTCTAGTTATAAGTGTATTTTAAAACATTTATTACAAGATTCTGTCCTGGTTTTGGGTAGGATAGAGTTAATTTTCTTCCTAGTAGCTATTTCAGTGCTCTGTTTTTTCATTTAGTATGTAAATAATGTCATAACACTGACGTTTTAGTTATTGCTGAGCAGTGCTTATCCTAAGTCAAGGACTTTTCAGTCTCTCATGTTCTGCCAATGACAAGTGGCACAAGAAGCTGGGAAAGAGCACAGGAGGGACAGCTGACCCAAAGTGGCCAAAGGGATGTTCCACACTACAGAATGTCATGCCCAGTATAAAAACTGGGTCGAGTTGGCTGGTAGGAGCCCATCACTGCTGGGGGACCTGCTGAGCACTGCTCAGCAGATGATGAGCAATTGCATTGTTCATCACCTGTGAGTTTTCATTTTTTTCCCCTTTCTGTTTTATCTCCCATTTCATTATATTATTATTAATAATATTACTATTCTTTTATTAACTGTTCTTGTCTCAAGCTATAGAGTTTACTTTTTATCTTATTCTCTTCTCCATACACCACAGTGAATGGGGGAGTGAGAAAGCAGCTGTATTATACTTTGCTTCTATTTGTGGTTAACCACAATAGTTCTCATATTTAATCCTGTAAAATATTTTTTTTTGAGAGATAGTTTGAGGTATTCATGGTCTAACAGACAGAAATTACTCACCTTAAATATTGATTCTTTTGTAATCCATAACCACGCCTTGTTTTATTCTTGTTAGGGGAATGCCTGCTAGATAATTTGAAGATTTTATTTATATGCACAGTGTAAAATTTCTGTGTCACATGAACAAAACTTTATCTTAGTGTGTCCTTCAACACTAAAAATCCTGTAATAATAGAACCAAAATTCTTAGTTAACAGTTTATTGGTTGTTTGCTGTCAGGTATGTAATTGAAAAGGGTATGCTATTGTAGTTATTAAAGAACATACACATTTCCTCATGTTCTTCTTATAGCGCTTATCTAGGTTTGTGACTCAAAGAAATCCTGAACCTTCTTTAAAGATAATATATACCTTATTTTCTAGTGTTGTCATTTATATTTAAGAAAAGATTTATTCACCGAAACACTGTTCTGCAAGAGTAAGGAGAGGAAATTAATTTTAAGTATTTAAATAACATGCTGTCAGGTGGGTGGGCAGATCTTTTTGACAGGTACTTGATTCCAAAAACTGTCAAGATTGATGTCATCTTTGTAGTCCTAACAGTAATTTTCCTTTCCCACAAAGCAAGAATGCAAATCCTAAAACACTACATATAACATGAATTTTGTATTATACATTATTTCTTTCATTTATTAAATAAATACAACTTAATTTTGCTTTCAGGTAACTGAAAATGTTAATATCAATTTTCTTTCAGGTGCTTATTATGAAAATAGATCTGAGTGATTGTTCTGTATTAGTAATCAAAAGTTTTGGTGAGGTTGTCCATTAGCCTATATTTTATGAAAAGAAATCACTCAATTTTAAGGAAGATGCTTTGAAAAAAAAAAACAAAAAAAAACAACAAAAAACCCCCTACAAAACCAGGAAGTTTTTTTCATTTCCCAGTTGAATTGTGTTCATTCACCATGAGAAAACACATTAGGTTCCTTACAAAAATGAGTTTTGATTAGAAGGAAAATTTTCAAAACACTGTCAACTTCTTAGAAAACCTAAAGATATTTAAGGACGAAAGTCACACTTAGAAGAACAGCAATATGCATGCATTTGTGTACTTGTAAATTTAGCACTGTCAACTTTCATTTCAGCTTGTAAAAATAAAACTGAAGTCTGCAGGAGACAGATGTGTAAGAGTAGCAGTTCTTTTATCTTTAGAGATGAAAGTAGCAATGTAGTATTAACTTTTCTGAGGTTCAGTTAATTATTTTTGTTCCTGAAAATGTTTTACTGATTTACTCTTTAGCTTTAATATTACAAAGACTTGATATATGTATATAGCATTAACTCATTTTCCAAGGGCATTAATTTTTATTGGTCAGTACCTACAACTGACTTAGCAAAAGAGGCAGTAAACATATAGGTTAATTAAGCAAGTGAAACAATTTCCTTCCCTTTTTTGCATTTCCATTGTCCAAGTTATAAAGTGGAACTGAAGAGTAAGTATTTGTAACTCCTAATCATATTGATTTGCATAAATCCTCTAATTGTAATGGAATATGCTCTGAACTGTTTATCCTTTTACTTAATTGAAAGAAGAAATTGCTTCATCCATGAGTCTTAGGTTCTCATACTGTGAAGTCACTTAAACAAGCACTAGGTTGATAAAAGACAGATAGTTTAGTATTTGAAACAGAAGGTTTTGGATGTACAGGAGTTCCAGTGAGCTGTATTGATGAAAAATACTGTTGCTTTTGCTTGATGATGACTAAATAATCTTGAAAAAAGGCTTCTCCATGCTAAATTCAAGGATTTGGAGAACTGCAAGGCATAAATAGATACTCAAGGCTAAATGTTGAAAATTGAGTCTTTTATAAGTTTCTGAAGTGACAGTCTAATATTTAAAATTACGTCTTGGGCAGTTTTACTGTTATCACTATATTATATATATATATATATAATATATATATTATATTATATTATATTATATTATATATACATTTTAAAAGGATAATCTCATTCTTCTACCCACAGTTTTGCATCTAACAGGCAGTCACCCAAGTACATGGTTGACAGAGCTATCTCAGATGTTAGACTCAAACTCATCCCTGTGTGAAGTGCTTATTCTGGACATGTACATGACTCTTTAAGGCCATTGCAAAAATTCCCACCCAACATGGATAAAAAAATGGAGAAGTCAGCAAAGAGCAACATAAAATGGCTCAATAAAGCTACTTTATTAGGAATATGAACATCATATTAAAATGTTGGGGGACTTATTATCTCTAGCTTAAAGGCATCAACAAGCTCAGTTCAACGTGTATGTGCCTTGATGTGTGTAAAAGCTACATTCTTCGTTTTGACTGCACAATGTTGGGTTTAGTGATTTCCTCTGACAGCAAGTTTCACTTCATGTTTGATAGATTGTTCAATATTGGCTTAGGAAGAAATAGCAAGCATCGTAAGTGATTATACTATCAATTCGTCTTATGCACACAAGAAAGGGTAGTGTTAAAATTGGCAGTGTAGTTTAATTATATAAGTTTTCTTTTTTCTTTGTGCAAGATGAAGTGACAAGATTTAGGGACTGAATGTCAAAAATATTGTGTACATGCTTGAAAAGAGAATCCCAACCTTAGAAACAGGATTTTTATCCCTGTACCCCTCTTGCTCCCAAAATCATAAACTGCAAGATGGGTTTTACATATTGAACTTCTCAAAAGCATGAAGTTATTTTCTGGAAGTGATTAATAATATTTGGACCAGTGCCAGTGAGAAGGAATACTGTTTCCCAAGCTCTCCCATGCAGAATAAAGGCATTTACATTTCCACTTTGTAAGGCCACTCGCTAACCATGTGCAACTCAGAAAAACCTCTTGAATACAGCAGTGCCAGTTTAATTTAGGCATAGTTCTTATCAATGTTTTTGCAGATGTTGTAGGCAACAAGCCATGTGAATCTCTTACAGAACTTTACAAATTACTTTCCATGTCTCAGTGATGAGAGTGAAAGGACTATTCATGGCCATGGCTCCTCCAAACCCCTTTGCTAAGTACAGTTTGTTTTTAGAGCAGACCTACAATGTAACCTGCCCAAAAAGTGATGGAGGACTCAAAGTAATTTGCTTCCCACTGAAATCTGATGGGTACATAATGAAGACCAGATCTTTATTACAAGACTAAGATACAGAAATTTCACATCTGTTCCACTGCACAGATTCAGGAACAAGCAATGCATGAAACTGGATCATTCCCTGTGTTGCAGTTTGGATTTTGCTGTTTAAGAGCCGGAAGAAAAGAAGCATGAGTGAATCCTGCTTTCTAGTCACTGGACTTTTCTTGAATTAGCTATTGGCATATCCTTTTGCTGCAACTGCTGTCAGTGTCACTGCCACTAGTGATCCTTCACAAGAGGGGAGTTTTTCTGCCCAACCTCACATTAGCGTTCACCTCCATTCTTCTGCCACAGCTCACCTCCAGCCTTCCCTGCGCTACTGCAAAAAGGCAATTGGGAATTGATAACATCAAATTGTAGACAGATCTGTAAACTACAGAAAGAAACATCTCACATCCATTTCTTGACTTCTGTCTGCTCTAAGTAATTTCATTGGGAGGTCTGACTGGACAGCAAATTACAAGTAAAGAATATAATTTCATACAGTTTGGGGAAAGTTAGTACAATACTGGGTCTCATTTAAGAACTAGATCAATTGCATCTCTGCACCTTTTACAGTCTAGACAGAAGGGGTGTGTTTTTAACACAGCACAAAGGTCTTCATACTTCTCTGGTACTTGCAGAAAAATGGAAAAGCAGAAAAAAGGAAGCCTTAGAGCAAAAATAAAAAAGACTAGTGTAACCTTCAAAGAAGGTTATTGTTTGAAGTGTTAGAGATTATTATAGAAACTTAAAGGTATGTTTACAGCTAGACACCCTTACACAAACCATGAAATGGCAAGACAAAAAAGAGTTACCAGCACCACCACAGAGTTCAGACTGGATAGCTGCTTTGACCTAGGGGCATTTATTCAAGATCAAACTTAGTTATGAAGTCCTTTCTGCAATATTATGCAGCTATCAGGGTTTCAGTTTGCTAGTCTGTATCACTAGATCACAGAGCAAATGAAAAATTATGGGGAGGATATACAACCATCCATAAGAGAAATAATTAAAAGTTTAAAATACCAAGACAAAAAAAGTAGTACAAAAAGTAGTATTTTTTGTATTTTTCTGAAAATAATAATTTTCTTCATTAATTCATGCATGTTTTCCTACCTCCTTTAAAAAGCACCATAGAAACTTTTCTTTATAGAAATATTAGGTTTTAATATGAAAGCACAATTGGTTTAGGCTTTTATAGTTGCATTAGACAAACAACCTGTAAATTAGACTCTATAATATTTTGGTAATTTATATTCTGACTTTTGACTTGTTCACTTCTTCATTTTTTCATCATACCATTACCTGAAATTTCTGCACATATAGGAAATATCAAGAACATCTGCTTTTCCTGGATTCTTTATAACTTGGAATCTTCTCTTATTTGAAAACCTGAAATGTAAGATATATATATATCTAGTAATGTATAAGGTCATGGTTTTCACTGCCTTAAAGCAGAACATGTTGTTTTAGAAATGAGCATATACCTTACTCTATTTAAAGTGAATACAATGGTTTTTTTCCAACTAGTTAAACAGAGGATACAATCTGATGATGGTTAATGGAAAGACAAGACCTACCTTGTTTTCAAGTTCAACCATCTTGGGTCATAGAAAATAGATTGAGAATTGAAGAAGAATCAGGGATATTTTTGGATAACATTACTGGCCATATATTAAACTGAGAACACATGAGCTTATACTGCAACCCTGAAACCTTCTATAAGAAAAATCAAAAATTAAAAAAATGCCATTTATTTGCAACCTGTCTGGTTGGTCAAAAGAATTATCGGTCAAAGTGCCTCATCAAATTAATTCAGTACTCTAGAAACATTGCCATACCTTCAGTTATATCTTGTATTTTCCACCTTTACTTCTCTCAGAGTCATAACATATTATAGCTTAATCAGAATGCCTTCCCACGGGGATAGGAAAAAATAAAAGTGTTGGGGGATAGGAAAAAATAAAAGTGTTGAAAGACAGTAGTACAGAGCTATTTTTACTGCTATTTAAAATTACTCTGTATATATATATAAGGTGATAGTTAGGGTCTAAGTTCCAGAGACAGTAGCTGACGAGTTTTTTATTATTATAGAGACACTAAAGTCAGTAACATAGAGAGTACTTGTGACTTCAAATAATCATAGAATGGCTTGAGTTGGAAGGTTATTTAAAGATCATCTAGTTCCAACTCCTGACAATTCTGGTGACAATTCCATGGAAGGACAAGCTGGATATCCCCAACCTTGAATGCCCAGCACTGGCATTTAGAAACACAGCTCTTCAACAGCTGGCTCTCCCTAATTCACCTGGAGCTTTTTAGTTCCAGTTCTTTCAAAGGCTGACTTCACCTAGATTCAGAGGTTGAATCCACAGTTCTTGTTCTTCAGAGAGATACAACACAACAGCAAATTAAATGATCTTCTCAGGTGGTGGGTAACACACAGTGGGATCTCACCTTGCAGCAGCTGTAGTCCATGGGCACAAATTATGATTTGTTTTTACACTCTTTGTGTACTTTACTGCTTATAGACATACGTCCTATATTCCTTAGAGAGTGTCATATCTTATTGTGCATTACAACTTAAATAATCCTGGTATTCCTTTGCTAAACACACAGACCAGCCCTAATCATGGACAGCAATCCCTTCAGTGCATGTTTTTCACCTTGATATGCCAGGTCTGAAAAATTTCTACCCCCCAGGGATGTAATACTGGGCTTGTGCAGTCATTGCTGTACCCCGGGCATCCAGCTCACTGTTTTAACATAAAGAGCTTCTCAGTTGCACTCTACAGCTCTCTGTGGTACCAAGTCCTTCATGGCTTCAGCACTTAGATTTGATGTTCCCATGTCTGTGAAGCATCATAATTGCCTATAGCTGAAATAATCTCAAATAACATAAAACTTATGATTCAGACAATTCATTTTTTTGCTTGAAAAGTCTTTGATATAAGTCTACCTGAAATTCTAAATTCACTCCTCTCACATAGAACAATATGACTTTTGTACCACATAAAAAAATTGTGAAGGAACATAAATTAAATGTCTTTGTAAAATTATTTTCCATTAAAAATTTAAAATAATTTAGTAATCATTAAAATAATAATCAAAATTTATTTAGAATGCAGCAGCAAAAGATTTCATTTTACTCCAAAGAGGTGTGGGTTTCTTTTTTCAAATTATTATTATTTTGAAAATAAATTTAAAAGACTAATTTTAATTTTCTGATCTTTTTGAGCTGATCTTTTTAACTGACAGTCATTCCAAAAGTAAGTTCTCTCCTTTGTCAACTCACAGTCTTAACATTTGCTACTGAGAATTATTGGCAAGGAGTATTAATGTTAGTAATATGAAAGAAGTATTTATTTTCCATAACATTTATCTCTCAGCAACAACAAAATAACTATTAATCACTCTCTCTGGGGATTTTCAAATTTCAAATAATACTGAGAACCACATGAACCTGTTGGAATGAGTCCACAATATGTGTACAAAGATAATCAGAAGGCTGCAGCACCTTTTCAATGAAGACAGGCTGAGAGCTGGGCTTGTTGTTCCTGGAGAAGGCTCCTCGGAGACCTTAAAACACATTTCAATACCTAAAGAGGGCTACAAGAAAACTGGAGAGGGAGTTTTTACAGGGCACGTAGTGATAGACCTTGAAGTAAGGCCTTTAAACTGGGCTAGTTTTAGACAAGATAGGAGGAAATTCATTCCTGTGAGAATGGTGAGGCACTGGCAAAGGTCACCAAGATAGGATCCCCCATCCTTGGAAGTGTTCAAGGCCAGGTTGGATGGGGCTCAGACAACCTGGCACAGTGGCAGGTGTCCATGTCCACGGCAGGGGGTTGGAATGAAATGATCTTAAAGGACCTTTCCAAATCCAAACTATGCTCCTGTTTATGATTAAGTGGCAAAATATATATAAAGCCCCAAACTTTGTAATAACAATATCCTTATTACAACAATCTTCAATAATGACATTCTGAAGTGTTTTAATTGTCTAAAGTTTTGATTTTTTTTCAAATGGTCAGTAACTGTGAAATAATTTTCTTTAAGGAGAAGTAATATGAAAACACCATTGACCTAAATGTAAATGTAAATAAAAATAATTGTAAATTAAAATAAAAATAATTCCTTTTCTTGGTGGCTCTTAACTGTAGCAGGATATTTTATGTACCTTGTTTTTATTTCCAGTGGGTTTTGGCTGTTTGTACAATAGAAGATCTCATAAAACTCTTTTGGCTTGCAGATCTTTTTTGTTTAGTTAGCTGGGGTTTTTTTAGGTTAGATCTACAAACATTTAATATAATTTTGCTGTTTTGCCAACTGTCAGTAATATATCCACGTCAGCTGTATTCATAAAGAAAGTTTTTTCTCAAATGTTTTCAAAAATCTCTCATATTCTATTGTGAAAAGGCAGATCTGGCAGTACATTTTCTGAGACTGGACAGAACTGCGGTGCTCTGAGTATTGCATCAATTCTTCTTTCAGCATCATAGTCTGGGTGTTTCCGATGGCTGAGAGAAATTTTATTGGTGTATTGCTTGACTCCTTACTGGCCCAAAAACAACTACAAAATAATTCTATTTGCACTGTCATACATATAAACTCTTTATCTCTTAGTAATGAAAATAATATCATGCAAGACACTCTAGAATTTTGGTTTAGAAACTCTGTAATTCACATGTTCTAAAATTTACACATTCTATTTCTTTGTATTTTTTACATATTCATCATATTCAAAGAATCTATTTATATTTTGAAAAGAAAAGATATAGTCATTATGAAAACTGAATATTCCATGGTTTGGTTTTTTTCCTGAGTCTTGAATATCTCTTGTTATCTCATAATATAATCCACTCTTTTGAAAAGTGTTGGTTAGAACATATTCTATCTTCAACCTCTTTTGTTTTAATGGTACATGGATAGTCCTGCTTATGCAGATTTGTCCTGAACATTCATTTTTCCTACAGCTTTAATATTTGCACTTGATTGTTTAAAAACAATTTTAACCCATTTAATAAATTTTATTTTGAAAAGCTGAAGTATCTTAATTTTAGGACAGCAGAAGATTCAAGTATGTGAATTCTCGTACAAGTCTCTTTACAATGATGATAATGTTAAGTGACTAAAACTTTCTTGATTGATAAGAAAAGTTCATGAAAATGCACTATGAAATTTTACACTTTTTTTAACCCCTGAATTGTACTTTCATGATTTTACCTCAGACTGTCTACAAGTATTCATATTGATTATGAAAAAAAAAATAAAAAAATACTCCCTCCTATAAAGCATTGATGTATTTTTAACCCCTAGGGCAGAAGAAGAAATTTGTCTCAGTCTTCTCGCATCTCGCCACACACAAATGCTGGTACATGAAAAGTTAATCTATCTGTTCCTACTTCTTTGAAGAGCAACTAATTTCTGTAATGTTTAAAGATGGCTATTCAGTTTTCTCTCCTCATAATAAGAATGAAAGCAATTAAATTCCTCCAGAACGCACTAATAACAGCTTATTTTTCTCAGAATGAGCTGTTGACTGGTTTGGCTTCCCACCTTCTCTGTTTTTTATTCATAGATCAAATACAAACTAACTGCAGGGGCCTGTTACAAATTTGAGGCAGGAATTTGTCATATATCTTATTTATTTAGTAGGCCTTTTGAATAGATCTTCAATTAAGTAATACAATAAGATCTGTATTTATCCATTTAGTTGTGTATTAAAAAAAAAAAAACAACAAAAAAAATTGTGTCACCAGCATTAATGTGAAAAGAAAGGATTTAGCTACTTCAGTTAAGAAAGTTCTCCATCTAAGACAGCTTTCCAAGTGATGTTTTCCAATATCTTATCTGTACCGTGTTATGATTACAGTAAATAACTAGTTCTGGTTACAGCTGGCATTTTTAGTTGCAGGAGACATTTAGGCATTTGGAAATTACCCTCATCTGGTAATCTGCTTTCAGAGCAAAATTTAATTTATATGGATGGATACATCAATTAAGGATTAAGTAGCATGTTCAGATTCTGGATGTGCGCTTTGTATCTCCTACTATAACAAAGATGCAATTTCCTCTAAATTTTCTATTGTTCCCTCTCTAAGGCTGCTGAGCAATATTTTTTTGTTTCATGTCATGTTCTCCAATAATTTTTAATTTTGCCTTAAACTGATGTTGGACTGCAGCTTCTCAAACTTACTATCAGAGAAATATATATATAGCTCGAAGAAAATCCATAGAGCTATTTTTAATTCTTCAAAGAGGAAAGCATGTGACTAATTAATGAAGATGTGTCAGAGATGTCCAGTTAAACTATAACCCTGTAAGGTGTTCCTGAGTGCACTTGCTAATTATGCAAGTCAGGTTCATTTAGATTGGTTTTTGTTCAGTGTCTGTTCTCAGAAAAGGTTTGTAAAATGCAGAACATTGATGCTGTCATGCACTACTTAAATTGTTTTTTCTGTCCCTCTAATATAGAATATGTCCCTTTGAGGTAGAGCCCCAGACATAAAGGATTTTCTCAAATTAAAAATCTGCCCTCCCCTGGGGTTTTGTGAACCATAGGCAGAATTATCTGCAGTTCTGGTAGAAAGTAGGTAATGTGGCAGGATCAGAAGGTTCCCCAGAGTGTGTGCACAGCTCACGCTGGGTGTTGTGGGGATGTTTGAAGTCGGGCAGTGGAAGCTGTGTAGATCTATTCACAGATGGTGCTGTGTGTGTGCGCAGTTATGTCAACCCTTGCTGTCTGAGACTCAACAGTGGTAGACAAAATTGCTCAAGATTCATCAGGTTAGATTTTTCTTCTTCCAAAGGCTATGTTTGCATCCGGTCTCCTTATGACTTTTAGACAAAAACCCATATAAAACTGTGGACCAAAATAGCATTTAAAGGTGCTTTATTTCCTCTTAATACGGTTTTTTCAGATTCTTTTCAGTTTCTCATGCTTTTGTCATCTAATTTTCATTGTAATATTTTATTGCTGAAGGATTAGCAGAAGGAAAAAGACAGCAGTGGCATGCATTGCAAAACCTGTTTTAAAAACTCCATGACTGCTTTCAATTATGAAAAAATAATGTGCTAGTAAGAACAGATGATAGAACAACATTATGATTTCATTCTGATGGTTCATTTTATTTATCTCTTTAGCTGATCATGTTGATGTGTAGAGTTTATGAAATGCTTTTCAAAGGGTTTGTATATCAGGATCAATTTTCAGAGTTAAGAAAGACTTTATTATAGATAATGAAGGGGAGATGCCAAAATTAGACTTGTTTCTGGTTAAGAAAGAAGATACGGCCAGAGTAGCCAAAAAACCCCCAAAAACAGTAAGGCTTTTTGCTTATCTGTAACAATCCCGACTGAGAGCAAAAATAAAGCTTGAATATTTGATAAAATGGAGACATTCTTAGAATTTGTAGGAAGGAAATACAGCAAACTGCCTAAGGAAAAATATATCCTAGAAATAAAAATAACAATTTTTTAAAAGTGTTGACTATTTTAAAACAAGAGGTTTTTTTGACCCAGTGAAAGGAGAGTCCTTGTTATTCTTAATAGAAAAGACATTCAGATGTGTTGGTATGAGTGGGTGGCAAAGATTGTTTAAAAAATTAGTTCCTGTATCTCACTCTCACATACTTTAAAACATGTTTAATGGCAGTTTGTCATCACAGGGTGTTAGTGAAGATAATCAATGCAATATGTGCTTCAAGAGTATTATGACATTTAATTCATGACTAAATAAATTATCTGATGTTTAAGAAAGAAAGAGCAGTTTTGAAGCTGGCACCCAAAAATATTTAATCTGTGCTGTCATCTGTTTGATTGCTTTTTTCTTTTCTTTTTCTCTACTAAACATGAGTCTTTGTGTGATTTTTACAGGAATTTGGATTGATTAATGAAGCTATTCAGACCATAATTTGTTTTATTTAGAATTTTATTTTAACCCTTGTTATAACATCTCCAGTAATTTTACAGTAACTCTTTAGGAAGAATCAATAAAGCTTAAAATCTAACAAAGAAATAAATAATTAGATGTACACTAAGTAGTTACAATCTCTTCATGTTTTATTATAGGAAGAGCAAGCAGAGTTCAGCCTCTGGAGAGGCTAAACACCTTGAAATTTTACATGTAAACAGTGTGAATTTGAATAAAAGCATTCAAAATTCTGATGATCATCACACTGATCAAGAAACGTGACCATGATGTGGACAAATGCCCACATAGTCACCAATTAAATTTAGACTATATATGTCCTTGATTTCTCTAATTAGTAGAGATGTTTTGTACATTTTGCTGAGTTAATTAAATTGATTTTTTAACTAGTCAGTTTAAATTACTTTATACTGCTTTTGGAAGGCTTTTAAATGGGTAACCTGAATTATGTTGGATTCATTTCTCAGCAACCAACCCAGTTAAGCCAGTATTTTATTTTAAACAGACAAAATTTATATTTTCACACACAAGTTTATACTAGATGAAGAATGATCCTAAGACTTTTTGTGGGGGATTTGTGCATGTTTAATTTTTCTATCTGCAGGTTACTTAATTTATTATTAAACGGATTTTTTTATTGTCTGCCCATGCTCCCATAAACTTAAACAGAAAAATATGGGCTCAGAGAAAATCTGTGTTTAAACAGATGTCTTTATTGTTAAAGTGAAAAAATAAGACCAGTAATATTGATGTATTTCATAGAAACATCTCTACGCTACTATGAGGGTAGAAAATAAAAACATTGCTTGAATGTCAGTGATAACAAGTTTACAGCTGCAATAGGATATACCTACAGAATGATAAATATGTCCAGGGACTTTGTATGGACTGTCTTCAGTAATCAAAATTGTTCCTGAAAAAGTAAGGTGAATGCTATAATCTCTTTAACTCATTCTGGTTTATTAATTTTCAAAAAGACCTAACAGGTAGAAGAATTTTCTTAGCAAAAGGTCATGACTGCCCACTTGAACCTCTATCAGAGGCATGACAGTAAAAGTAATTGCATTTTAAGTGCTTTCTTTTATATCCACATATTTCTTGTTTTCTTTCTTCTTATGATTGTTTCCATAATTTCTGCTGTTTACTTTGTAATTCCATATGCCAAAGCACTGATTTAAAGCTCAATGCTCAAATATATAATTTATTTCCAAGCTTTTCTTAATCTTTCCAATACTTTAAGTTTACATATCCATGTGAAAATTTTGTCTTTGTTTGTTAGTGTAAAAAAGTAAAATGTTTGAGTAACTGAACACAGGGGAAAACAAACATTTTTATTTGCACATCTGTTCTTTAATAAACAATTTTTACTGCTCTGGATTTTAGGTAGAATGCGTTGCCTTAAATATCAGCAATGCTTTTTACTACAGTAATACCCAGAAAATCTTTTTGTCATAGAATTTGCAGAAATTATATGTAATTTTTTAAACTTTAAAATCACATTTAAGTCTCAAAACTATACTTGATATAGCACACAAAAAAATCAGCAACATTATTACCCATAAAAGCCTTAAAATTTTGAAAAAAAAACAATACCAACATACAAAAACAAATTAGTTTTGCTATCTTTATTGTTTAGGTAAAACTAAAAAAGAAACAATGAAAATCCAATTTTTTAATGATATGTAAAATTAATTTCATATAGACTATATTAGATAAATGGATATCTGGGCATTAAACTGAAATGTTTAGGTTTAATAAAGTCTTGCCAAGTTAAATTTGTCAGTGTGTAAGACAAAGTTAAATTTGTCAGTGTGTAAGACAAAGTAAGGTTTAAATGAATGTGTACGTATATATATATATATACACACACCTATATTCATGTATGTGTCTTAATTCTTCTAACGTTCTCAGGCCAAGGCAATTGGGACTGTTGTGACCCTACATAATGATATATGATTCAAACACAAAGCTAGATCTAAAGGCTATTGAATTAAGAAAACCAAAAGGATGAGTAATGGCAGAGGATGGAAGAGCCGTGGATTTTATCTTCATAAGATAGGCAGATAGAGGAATGGGATGAACAATGCAATGCCTGCAGGAGAGAGAGCCTGGTGGCAAAGATCCCTAGTGCTCTTTGGATTTCCTTAATTTATTCTCAATGATTTTAAACTACTCTATAAATAACAAGTTGAAAAAAAATGGCACATCAAGCACATTTATTGTGACACTACATTATAAATCTGATTGATTTCTCCAAATTATATGGTTTTTTTGTGGAAGGGAAAAAAGCAGAGCTAGTAAACAATGAGGCAACAAATACTGCATTAACTTTCTAGTATATTACATGCAAATAGACAAGGGCAAAGATCGGCCTGCAGAGGCCAACAAACAAGGACAGCTGGGGGTAAGACAGGGTACAGAAGTGTATATAGAAATAGGAGACACAGCAGATTTATTTTTGGCTTTGTAGCTATCTTGTAATATTTAATCTGCTTGTTCTGTGAAAACAGAAAATACTTGGTGGCAGAATATCATGGTCTGACTTTAATCGTTCATCTCAGTCACTGATGGTCAAGTAAAATTTACATTGTAAGAGAACAGTTGAGGAAACTGGTAAATTAAAATAAAACAATGAAATTGAGTCAGGTAGTTCAGACCTGAAACTTATGAAAAAGAAAAGGTACACTGCCTCTTCTCTGATCCTTAGATTACCTTTCCTGTATAATGTCCCCTTTCCCAAACTGAGATAATAGATTTGTTTTGTTTTCCTTATTCCCCACTTCCTCTGCAACTCTGAAAATGATCTTTGGCACTTCTGATATGTTTAGCAAATCCTCAAATCACTAAGAGGGGGGTGAGATTCCATCCCTCTGTTCCCCATATAACATAATAATTCGACTGAATTTTGAGACATAAAGTGAGTGAATGTGAAGGAACATTCATTTTCTACCTTCTCAAAGAGAAATCAATCTCTAAGTCTCTCATCAGCTGCTGCCAGCTCTTGCTTATCCAATTCCCTTCTTCACCCCAGTTTGTTTGGGAATAAGGAATTTAGTGAGGAAATAAGTAACTTTATTAATGGGTTAATCGTATAATAATTTATTTCCTCACAATATCAGTACACTGCCTTTCCTGGAGATTGTGAGTTTTCTATGGTTCAGGAAACATTTTCCAGCCTGTGTCAGACCAAAACAGGTGGTAATATCCACTTGCAACTGTAATATTTGTACTAATTAATTTTCCTCTTTTTATATCTTCATAAATATTATAAGCACTTTAAATGACTGTAGCTGAGTTTAGCTTGGTGATGTCTTTCTCCTCAGTGAATAAATTGTCAGAAGAGATGCACACACATAATCATGAAGTTGAAACTGAAATTGTTTCAGGTTGTTCTTCCAAGAGTTAACTTTTCTGAATTACTAGCAAGAAGTATGGTAGGTATGGTAAAACTAGTGCCAATACTTTACAAATTAGAGATGTTTCCCCTGGATGTGTTAGGAATCTTTTTTACTAGAAATTTTAAACAGTGACATAATTAAGATGTTTCCCATGCATTTTGTTAGTATTCTATCATGTGTTTTTAGTTTTGACTATTCCTTAGGTGGGAGATTATAATTTATTATATACTTTCAGTGCTGAAATGAAGGATCTACAAATAGAGACTTGGTCTTTTAGTTTATTTGAATTAGTCCAAGCTAACACGACTGCTTTCTTGTATAATTATCTATGAAGGATTATCAAATTTTTAAAGTTCCTTTGTCCTTGATTAAATCTGGTTATGTTTCTTAAATTAGTTTAACTTAAAATTTGATTAATTGAATACTTTTATTTAATAAATTATTAATTTATTATTATTCATTATTCATTATTAATTTATTAATTGTTACTTAATTAAGTAATATATTGATTACTTTAATTAATATAAAGTTTTATCCTGTAGGAGGTTACTGTATGGGGCCAAGGAGTCATATAAGTACAAAGAATACAAATAATACACTACTTACACTTAAAAACAGCATTCAAAACACAGAAAATACTTGCCTCTCCATTTTCAGTAGTAATTTACATAATCATACTAAATGACACCCTCGTTCTTTTATTTTGAATAATTTAAAAATATTCTGACAAAATGTGGATAGTGGAAAGAAAAGAAGTGAACTTGCTGGGGGTTATTTTCTCTTTCTAATTGTTCAGATATTTTTGTAATGGGACCTGTCACAGTACTAAGTTGAACAGATAAATCACATTAATTTTATGAATAAACTATTATAATTAGAGTCTAAGGGAACACTCAAGACAAGAAGAATAGAAAGTGTAACATCACATTTAACAAAAGGCATTATCGGACTAATTTTGAGAGCTTATTTTACTAAGCCTGTGTCCTTTTGACATCTTCTCTTTCTTTGCTGCTGTGAATGAAACCTGTAGGGAAGAGCAGGAAAGTGACAAGGCATCTGAAACTGCATTCATTTTCAGATTTAAGTGGCACTCTATATATTAGCCATCCTGCTATTCTTTTTTGGCAGCAGAGGGTTGGAATTGGATTGTAAAACACTTATGATTCCAACTAATTAACAGGGAGGGAAGACAAGCATACATTCCCATCTCAATTCCACCTTAGTTCCCTTATAACCACTAATCAGGACTGTGCCAAGGGGTTCCTGTCTCTTGGAAGAGGATGGTTTTTAATAAAGGCAGTCATCATTCCACATATCTTCCAGAAGCACAAAAAAAAAACCATTTTAAGTAGCTGCAGTGATGGGCCTGACACTTCACTCCCTGTCAAACAAGTGACTGAAAACTCTGTCCCGATACAGCCTTCTCTGGGTAATTATTAGGATTTGTCAGCACTTGTCCAGCACGCACCAGTAGCCTCAGGCTTGTATTTTTGTGTGATGCACTGGCAGAATTTCAGCACACAAGAGCACAAGGTACATAATTTCTTCACTATATTTCACTGCATTCTGCTGAATTTATGTTCTTAGATTGTGTTTCACAGGCAATATGAATTTACCAAGGTGAAGCGTCTTCTGTAGCAAGGAAAGTGCCACACTGTAAACTTAATGCTGTGAATAGTTTGTGTTCTTGCTTGTAAATTCTTAATTCTCTTCCTTTATAAATGGCAAGAAAGAAAAAGAAATAAATTGTCGTGTCAGTGAACACAACCTATAACCTACAATTGCTGTTCGAGCAATTAGATCTCACTAGCTAAAGAAAAAAGACAAGTTTTTTTGCAAGACAAGTTCTGATAGAATGAAAAAAACCGCAAGAAATAAGTGCTGTCAACACAGTCAATGACATTGTTCTCTGGAAACCAGCAAGAGTCTCATGACTTCTTTAAGGAGGGCATTCTCTCCCCAGGGAAAAAGAAACCCACCAAAAAAAAAAATCCAAAAAACCTTAAAGAAATAATTTTAGGAATGAAACCCAAAAAAAATTTAAAAAAAACAACCTCAGGAGATACACTTCCACATATCCTGACAGAACTCTGACCACTTCTTGAAATAATTAAGGAAATAGTGGTACTCTGTAGGGAGTGTTAGAGCAGTTGATCTTCATGAAAATAAACTCCACTTTAGCATACCAGAAGTACAAAATTATACTAAAACACTTCATCCAATTGACACAGAATGTAGAAACAGTAGGGAGAAAAATGGGAAATTACTGGATCATTGCTGACCTTCATGCAGATCAGACAGTATCAGCTTATGCAAAATTAACATTGTGCTGATTGTGTTGTGTGGACAGGATTATTAAACAGAAATATGCTCCTGTTTGGACTGGATTGTTTTTGTATATAAATATTGAATAGCACAGAGATCTGATTTTTTTTACACAGTCCTCTATGGCCAGAATATGAACTGGTGTACTGAATTCTGAACTGGTATATGGTTTACAGCTTAATTCATGGATGTTGCAATATGAAAGCTTAGAGGGGAAACAAAATGTCCCAAAGTGGGTTTTTTTGGGTTTTTTTTTTGTTTGGCTGATAGGGTTTTGGGGGTTTTTTTGGTTATTATTGGTTTTTTTGTTTTGCTTTGTTTTTTTTAAGGAGGTGTTGTTTATATTTTTGTTTGTTAGTTTATTGGGGTATTTTAAAATATGTAATGGTAACCTCCAAGGTGATGGGTAACCCAGAAATCCTGACTAAATTCGATTTGCATGTGCACCAATCTAGCCTCTGGGCTTTCAGGTTATGATATTCTTAATTTTTGATCCTATAACTGTCTATTCTCTCAAGGAAGGAAGAATTCTGACTGCTTCTTGAAAATATTACAAATCAATACTCTAAAGTGCATTAAAGGAAGAGCTGCAAACATACACAGAAATCTCTGCAAGAAATTAATCTTCCACCAATAAAGGGCTTGCAACCACCATTAGCACAGTTTCTTACAATGGAAAATTAAATTATCTTCTGAAGAATAAACAAATGAGGAAATGTTGGCACCACACAATTCTAAGAGCTATGGTTTGCTCCAATTGTTTCTAAACTCAGAAATGACAAGGTGTCAGAACAGCATGTATGGGTAGATTTTGTATTAGATGACTTATTTGAATCTATGAAGAAACCTGAAAAGTTCTAGTTGTGAGCTACTGTGAGTCTAAATATTTACTGGGATTTTCTTTTAAATATCAGGAAAATAATTCCCATAGAAAATTATGAAGGCAATGGTTACATGAAGAGAACTATTTAAAAGAGCCAAACAGGATGTATGCCCTCATGCTTTATCACTAATACTGCAGAAGGTTTTACATTATGGTATCCTGGGCCTCAAATTAAATGTCAAATTCAATTTGCCACTAAAAATATGAAGGGTGTGACTGCCCTTAGAGGCGCAAGCTGACAGCACAATTTCATAATTGGTGTCTGCCTTAATGCTGAGTTAAAATGCAAGAAAAAATATTATTTGACTGCAGTCATATCTTACTATTTAAAAATAAACAATCCGCTTCTAGATGGGCTAAAATATATTTGGTTGAAATTTGAGCCCTTAGTAAAGTTTGCTGGCTTTATTTAAAATCTATGGAAAAATAATGTTGAATGCCATATGATAACAGATAGAAACCTCCCTGATGGGATCATGCCAGCAGTTATGTCTTTATGTCTCTGACATTTAACTCGTAATAAAATGAGATTTGTGAAAGAAAATTAAAAGGTGCTTATTCCACTTAGAGTACTTTATTTTTTTTTTCTTTCTATTCAGACAAGCTTGTGTTTAATAATGAGATTTCTAATCCACTTTAATATCCTGTCATTATATCTTAGTGAACTATCTGCCATATAAGTAATAATAATGAATTATGTTTAAATAAAAAAATGCATCCTTAAGCATCTAGACACTTTTAGTACTGGTTGTGATTAGAAACTTAAGAAACATGTGTAATTAACTATGCTCGTAAAAAAAGCAGATACATCTCTGTAGTACCAATCAATTTGTTGCATCATTAATATTCTTCAGTATGCCAGTTAAAAAATGCATTGCAATGTTCCAAATAGAAAATAGCTAAGAACAAGATTATGAATCTTTAAACTACCACAATCATTACAGAACAACAACCAACTCTTTTAGGTGTCTTCTCCTAAATAATTTTGTTTTTACAGATGCGTTTTCAAATTCTGCATCTTTATCTGCTGCTCTAACATATAAGTTCCAAAGATAATGTCTTTTTATTGCATATAAAATAAACTTTGTTGTCATGAGATGTGGCACTATTAGTTGTAATGAGATAATCTGTTGCAACAATATAAATGAAAGAAATAGTAATTCTGTTTATTTATTTTTTTATCTGAATAGTTTGAATTAATTAAATGAATAGTTTAAAATATATACTCAGTGTTTTTAAAACACACTTAGTATTAATACTTATTTCCAAAAGTGTCTAAAGTGTCTTTTGTCCCCTAAGCCTAGAAAATGTCTATGCTGCCTTGAACAGAAGATGTAGTAGACAATGTTAGGTTAATGGTTGGGCTCAACGACCATGAAGGCCTTTTCATAGAATATAGAGTCATAGAAAGGTTGTGGTTGGAAGAGACCTTAAAGAGCACCTATTTCCAACCCTCCTGCTGTGAACTGGGACACCTTTCCCTTGACCAGGTTGCTCACAGCAAACCTGGTTAAGGCCATCCAAACTGGTCTTGAACAATTCCAGGGATGGGGAATCCATAGCTTCTCTGGGAACTAAAATGATTTGCAACATAAATGATTCTGTGATTCTGTGATTAGATGGAACTTTTCAGCTATTTAATTATGTATCTCTATAGAATAAAATAGTTCACTAAAAGTGGTTTTATTACCTAATCCTGGGGGCTGAACCAGTGTGAAATCTGCAACAGTGACTAACACAGGTAATAATGTAGAACTCAAGATAAGTGTGGGGCTGTTTTTTTAATAGAACTGTCATTTTTCTAATTTGTGGATTGGCATTGAGGCAGACTTGTACCACATATGCACTGACAGACTGTTCATGCACACTCATTTTGCACACAAACACCTCTTTGTGTCTCCCATCCACTCTACACATGAAACAGCCTCTTGCACTCAGCACATGTAACCCACACCCTTTCTAGATCAGTGTCCTTTTCACAGGTTGACAGCATCACATGAAGCCCATAGGTAGGAGGCAAGCACTGTATTGAAGGTTTTTACTTTTCCTTAACACACCTTTGGGAGCCTGCCTTGCACCTTGCTTATAAAGTGCATAGGATCTCACATCTTAGGCACAGAAAATTTAGTGATTCTTTTCAGGCATAGTATTAAGCACCCTGGTGCACAATATACTGCTATGACACAGCTGATTTGTCTGGAGGAAAGCACAGAGATGAGTTGAATTTACAGTTCCATGGAGGGATTCTGTCCACTACTTCAGAGCAGTACACACAATCTGCAGGGGTTTATCCTTGCAGAGAAATGAGTGGGGGTCCTGGTATGTGTTATTAAAATGCATAATATCTGTTGCATTAAGTGGAAGATTTAACCTAAGTTTATTTATGCTGGCTGATGCACTAGATGCAAGTGGCAGTCAAGGATATTTATTTTAACTGCAGTCATCTTCCCTCTTGGCAGTAGTTAGCTGCTGCAGAAGAGAGGCCAAGATGAGCTGCTCCTTACATAGTAGAGGTGGTTCTATCAAGTGCAGCTGAGAGACGAAATAACAGCTGTGTCTTGCTGATCCTCTCATTGTCCTTAATCCCTCTGCATGGCAGAGAAAAGACCATTCATTTTCAGATATGATTACACTTGCATATATTATGATCTCCCAGAGGAATTTGGAAATAAAAAAGTGGGTCTGAAAAAAGAAGAACAAGAATATGCCTTTTTCCCTGCAACTTTTTGTTGAAAATAAATCAAGTCTAATACAAAGAGTGTAGATTGAGAGCAGGTCACTAATATGACCCACAATTCTATAGTTGTTTCTCCCTGAATTTCTCAAGTTCTCTGAGGCATCTGTTATACTTATTATTAAGTGCTTAAATATATTTCCTGAACAATTAAAGCAAGATACTAAGAAATTACTTTCAAATATGAAGAGTGATTTTATTGTAATAACACTGAGACTGGGTGTTAAATGCCCAGTTGAGCTTTTTACATGCAGTTGAAACTTCCATACACATTGTAGAAAAACGAGTGAAGACAGCTATCACTCAGCTTTAGCAATCTGAAAGTTAATTGAATAATTTAGGATAGCTGTCTAGGGTTCTGCTGTGATCAGGTTTCCATCACAGTTAGCAAAAAGAATGAGGCTGTTCATCTCACTTCAAAATAACTGTCAAAAATCTTTGAATTAATTTTCTTTCAGGTTTTCTATTCCTCTTCATTTACTAACAAGAGGGCTTATATACTTCTTTTCCAAAGTGTCAAATTATCCATAATTTTCTTTTTTTAAATTTTTTTTAATATTAGCAAAACAAAAAAAATTAAGAGTGTGTAATGACAGCTTGTGAGTCTTTAAGAAATGACTGTTCATAAAGTTCATACAAAGAATCAAACAGCTTAACTGTGGTACTCATGAGCAAATCTTTGTTACTTCCAGCCTAGGCTTTAAGAAACTGCAAAATCACGCTCCTGAGTTGAATGCAACACAGCATTCACAATCCAAAGTGAGAGAGCAAGGCTTCTAAAACTACTTCATCCCCAGCAGCTGCTAATTCTCTGAAAAGTGAGCTAAGTTTGAGAGGCTGTCAGTTTGATTGGCAAATAGATGGAAAAAAAAAAAAACAAACACCAAAACCAACAGGACTAATTCCACTCCTTTCCTTCTCAGAAGGCCTCTTCCATCAGGTATTTTATTCACCAGTGTCCTGGTTTAGGGCAAATATTTAGGGGGAAACCTCTGGGGGGTCTCCTCTAGGAAGAGCCGATTCCAATCGCCCCTCCCCCTACCGGTCCGGGAAGAATTTCCTTAGAGAAAAGTGGAAAAAACTATTTATTTAACACATAGAATATTTACAAGTATAGGGAAAAAATTGGATAATATGAAAACAATGAAACCTCTCCTTCCTCTGAAGAGATGGTAGATTCAGAGTCCGTCTGAGTCCGGTTCAGTTCTCCAGTGGGGGGACGATTGCCGGGCCCGGCTGTAGCAGTCGGCGAGGGTGGGGGAGGGGCCCCCCGGGCGTTCCCTGGTGTCCTGGGCTCACGCGATGCCAGCCAGTCCCAAGAAGAGGAAAAAAAAAGAAAAAAAAGAGATAACGCTGTCTGCTGGAATGCAGCCTCTCCGCTCTCTTGACCTTGGTTCGTAGTAATCTGCGGGACGGGGGGCGATGATCCCGGGGAGCTCCGAGTTCCGGCCGCGCTGGAGCCACG